>JAKCWG010000848.1:0-103791 GCA_021464415.1 Lonicera japonica
TAGGAATTTGAATAGTTCGTATAAAAACTCCATAGATGGGTTATAATTTGTTTAGCTTTCCTTGCATTCTTTATTTGATATATTGAGTACTTCTTCCACTATATGTGATACTTAGACTCTTTATTTTCTACCTAAGTGATAAACGATGAGTTGAGAATTTATCCCATAAACTTCGTTCCGTTTCATTGTTAGGATTCACTTTCTAATTTTCATTCTTTAAATCATGAGATTTCATACACTTGCTTTATGTTAAATCTTTTTCACAATGAGTTTTTCATATCTATCTCGGATTAGCTTCATCGGGAATGGGTTGCCTTGCTTCACACCCGTAGCTAAGAGATAGGAATGATGGCTTCATTTTTGGTGGAATGTTGTTTGTCTCTTTCTTGATATAGCTTTGATTTGGGAATGAGTCGCCTAGCGTCGCACCCTTTGCTATTGAGAGATATATCAACATTCCCCATATCTCGAGAAACCTTGTGTTGAAGTCTTTGTATGAGCAAGTTATCACCGTTTCTTAAATTGCAACTAACCTCCACTTACCTTAGTGCTTTCTTATTAATTTTCACAACCGTTTTACATTTCCGTTATATCTCAACAAATCCAACTTACAAAATCTAAAAACCATTAAATCTGTAATCCATTCCATTCCTTTTTAACTATCCCTGTGGTTCGACACTCGGACTTCCGAGACTTTACTACAACTTGACGTGCCTGCACTTGGGCTACCACAACGCGATATTCCTTCGGCGCCATAAGCATTGGAATGAACTTTAAGGGTGCAATGATGCTCATTACGGACATGGCATGAAGGCATTTCAATAAAAAAATTATAAACATTGTTACTGAAAAAACCCTATATATGTACACAGAGGCATATATATCTATAAAATAAAGTAGAAAGGAAAAATATATAAGGGATAAACCTTTGTAAGTCTCATATTGAATACTCTAATTTGAACGGTTGATATGTGGTCTTTCGTTCAAATTTCAAATTAACTCTCATTCTCTCTCTATTATAGGTTAATATATATATATATATATATATTTTCTCTTCTCGCCTTCATTACTTCTCTTTTTTCTCAAACCTTCTCATTTCTCTCTCACATACTATCTCAAAGATCGAACCACTCAATTACATCGAAGTGCCATAGGCATGGGTTACCCCTAGTCAGAGGCGGAGCAGGAATTAAGTATAGGAGGTGCCAAAATTAATAGACTTAACAAAAAAAAAATTGGCATATATTATAATAAAGCCAAAATTAAAATGTTATATTAAAATACTTAACATCTTATAAGTTAAAAATCAAAATCACATATCTAATTACAATATTCCTCTATGAAACTTCATATTTTAAAAATACTAAATAATATTTTCATTGTCGATAGTTTCATTGTCGACGATCACGGGACAAAAATTATAGCAATGTATTCCTTGTGTACTTAATATTACAAAAGCACAAAACCTTACTCTGAACTTATTTGTCTTATCGCTCATTCACCCCCTGCCATTCATGTATTTCCCATATAAACCCCTCCCTCCCCTTATAGCTAATTCCAGAGTTTTTTTAAGTACAACTCCTTGCTCCACATTTGCCCCATTATTACGCGTAACCCCCTCAACATATCCCCCTACTAAAATTGCCCCCCAATTAATTCTCTGGTGGCGCCACCGCACCCCTGCCCACAAGGTGGCTCCGCCTTGCCCCTAGTACATATATATTATAAGAGGTGTAAATTCAAATTATATCTAAAATAAGGAGTGCGAATTCAAAATATTTATTTGCATAACTTGAACATCTAAGTCTGTTCTTTGGGGTATTTAATTTTGTTTTATTTACCATTAGAAAATGATGATGATATGAATCAAAATTACATAAACACGTATGTGGTAAAGGTCATTATTCTTGCATTCACAGTAAGAAATTAAGTTTTAGCTATTAATTGTGAGATGATTTATCTAGTGAATATCTACCTATATATTACAGACATTTTTCTTTCAACGTAAGAATATAGGCTTCTTACAAACATTGCAATATTTTCAACTGCGGAGCATATCTGTAAACTAATTTTAGTTGCTCATGTTTTATTTAAAATAATTGCTAAGTTACAAAGATAAAATAGAAAGATTGGAGGAAATTAATAATTAATTGTTAAGCAATAACTTGTAAACAATTACTTTTAAGAATTTAGGCAAAATAAAAGCAATTAATAGTACCTTAGTCATTATGGATGAAATGAAAAGTTCTAAATTCTTAAATATTTTCTTGACGTGTATAGTGTGAGAGAAAGTTTGGAAGTTGGTGGATGAACTATTTAGATGTTGTCAAGGATATATGGTTTAGCATCAATGTATTGCAATTCGTTGGTCTAGTTCATTCTCTCACGTATTTTTGTGGAATTTTATGGAGAATAGCAATATAATATATAACTATGTTACATTTTGTACTGGATTGGTGCGAATGTCCAGTCAGCATACTGTAAATTTAACATGAGATATGATATGGTGCATGGATGCCTCTAATCATGAGGAAGATGACAAGTTTATTTATATATATAAACCGGGTGCCTGAAAGTTGTATGATATGGATATAAAACAAAAATTTTATTTTAAAGATTATAAATTCAAGATTTTGATTATAACAACTTCTTTGTGCAATGGTTTGAAGGGGGCCGTCATATAATAACAATCCGATATATCTTTCACATCTTATCCCTTTTTTCTTGTTCGCTTAATTTGGAGTATAAACTTTATCAAAGATTGCAATGTTCGTAAAAAATGTATGGTAAATAGAAGAAAATGTCATTTGAATCATTTATTATGGGATCGAGTTAGTGCACCAAATCTCTGTCTTAAATGTCATTTGAATCAAATAGGATTATAATAGGGATCTTCCATCAATTCACAGTGTATTTGCTCTACCATATATATAGTGTTAATAACTTCTTTTTCATTATAAGTTATGTTATTAGTTACATTAAAATATATTAAAAAAAATTCTATTGTAAAAATAAGAAATTGGAAGAAACTAAATTTATCGTACAAGCAATACAATCATCTCTAACAGAAGCCTAAGTTAACATGCATGTTATGTTTAAATTTAACAAAATTGTTTGTTTGTTTGATTTTTTATTTTTTATTTTTAAGGGGAGATATGATATGATTTGATTTGATTTGATTTGGTTGAGAGAATTTAGGATTAAATAACCTTATAACATTTGGGATTGCGAATGATAATATTGTAAGCTGAGCGGCGTAACAAATTATTTGGGGATTTCTCTTGTCTTCAGAAAAATAAATAAGACATTGGTTTTGATTAGAATTCTAATGCTATATTGATTTTCGATTTCATTTACACCATCCATCAATTATAATTTATAATTTGATTAGAATTGATTTGTTTGTCTCTTTCTTTTGGCACAAAAGTTTATTCTTGACTATGAGTTTGAATTTAGATAGATGGTAAATTTGGTAGCAATTAATTAGGTAAACCTGAATTTCTCAATAAGAAGAATAGATAGGTAAAGCCGGCATTTTACAACTAGTATAGAAGTATACAACGGCAAATTATTCAAATAGTTGTAACTTTGATTTTCGTATACATAACATACCAACACTTTTATCGATTTAAGATGTTTATGATTTATAAAAAAATGGAAAAAACCAAAGAATAGTGTTATATATAAGAGTGGATATTAATTATTTTAAAAAATTAATAAAAATAATTATATAAATATATGCATACTACATAAACACATTTTTCTTATTATGATTGTCCGTTTGATAACGAACTTGAAATATAGTTTTAAAACAATTTCTGTTTTAGGAGAAATTAGATGACGGCTCATGAGTAATTGGGTGAGATATTTTCATTTTATAAATACATGTTTCACATTTTCCTTATTTCTTATAAACAAATTTCCTTTCTCACCCCCAAAAACTTTTATGCCGTCGAAAAATAGAACAATAAGCTAACATATATTATCACGAAATCACTCAAATCATTTTCCAAATATTTAAAGCAATCAATTGGCATTTCTTACCATTTTCATTATTAAATGGACTATGAGAAGATGTTTACAATTAAGTCTATATATGTATACAGCATGAATATATTTTACATATGATTAACCATGCATTTAATATTTGATACATATTTAGTTGTCTCTCATGCTTAAAAAATGCACTTTCTAGTTTTCAAATAAAAAAGTTTTGAAAAACTATTTGATGACCCCAAGCACGCATTAATTTCTTCTATATATATATATATAAACTAACATATTTGGTTCATGTTAACGTACATCCTTCATTAATTTGTCGCTATAATGTATTATGTCATGGTTTGCAGCAATCATATATCTAATTAACTGATGTTTGATATTGATGATAATGTTAAATTATCATTGAGCTAATGTTGAAGAGATGTATGGTGAAGAACCAGAATGTTTGAGATACCAATCATCATTCCTGATAAACGCTTAATATTGTCATTCATACACTCATTTTCGGAGTTGTTTGACGCGTTTATTTCTCTAAAACTACTCGGTTTGCCAACTTATTTCGCGATTAGTCTTGTAGCACTTTTGTATTTAACAATGCTTGGAAAGGCACATTTTGTGTTTATTTTGGTGTCTTTAGATTTCAAGAAATATTGTATTTAATATAATGGTGGAATTTCCATGGATAAAAGGAATCCAAGAAAGTGAAAGTCTCCATGTGGTTAAAGAGCATCTAAGAAAGTGGAATTCTCCATGTGATATATTAAAGAGCATCCAAGATAGTGGATTTATCCACCAAAAAAAAGAGGGGTCCTTTGATTACTTCTCATTTCTCAATTTATAGAGAGCTTGTAATAGTTTTTTCTAAAGAGAGAAATGGAGTTCACTTTTATAATTCTTGTCTTTACATTTATTATGGAGTAAATTTCTTTGCTAAGGCTAAAAGATGAAATTTGCAATGCATTAATTATGTAAGTTCAATTCTCATTCCATTGTTAGTATTGTTAAATACTTTTTGATTCCTTCATCTTCTCCATTTAAACACCATCCATAAGCTAGTAAGATAATCTTCATAAGATGATTTGACTTTGTATGCCTTGTATACCTAGTGCTCAAGCATTAATGAAGAGATGATACACTTGTGTATTTCTTACTAGCCTATATCCATTTCTTCTATGAATGAGATACTTTTCATTGCCAAGCATGATTAGTCTTTGATATTCATGGAAACACCATAAATTTGAGATTCCAATCCTTGAATGCTTTAATGATATGTTGAGTACTTTCTACACTTTATGTGATTTGGAGACTCAATATTTTCTTAGTTAAGGTGTTGCCAAAGAGGATCTTTTAAATTTATGTCATAAACAACTTCATTAATCATTTTAAGGATTCAATTTGTATTTATCAAATAAATCTATATAGGATGGTTTGACCTCCATCTAGACCTCCCAATCTTAGACAAATGAAATGTTATGATTTACCGAGCTAAACTCCTTATAGTTGGCAATTTTCATAATCAAGTCATTTGTCTAGGGGAGACTAACAATGAGTTCTTAAATGCCTAGTTTAAATTTATGCCTTTTCTTTTGTGTATTTTAAGTTTGAATCTTAGTTGACATTATATGGGAATGGACTGCACTTGCTTCACACCCTTTGTCACAAGATAAAAATGAGAGATACACGTGTGTTGATTTTTGTTTCACCCTTTCTTTATATGGCATTTATATGGGAATGGGTTGCTTTTGCTCCACACCCTTTTGCTTAGAAATGGGTAAAATACTCAACACTTAGGAATTGCATTGAGAACTTTGAATGAGGTTGATTCTACTTAACTTTGCAAAACAAATGAATTCTATAATGCTTTAGCCTTTTCTCATCTATTGTTAAATCATTTTAATTTTTATTGCAAGACTTTAAAATCAATCATTAAAATCAACCAATTAAATTCTCTTAATAAAACATTGGACTCGTAATCACCACATCGTCTTTCCAACTATCCTTGTGGTTCGACACTTGGACTTACCAAGTATTATAACTTGACAACCTACACTTGGTTACCTAAGCACGGAAGTATTTTTGGCACGTCAATTCCTACTCTTGAATTCATCTGGGCTAAAGCTTCAACTAATATTGTTGCATACAAAAATATTAGTAGTTAAAGTCTATGTTCGATTAATTAATGTTGTATCGTCATTGCATTATTCCATCTTCTTGATTAGCATTGTGTAATTAATGAGCTTGTTGTACGTATAATAAAGCTGGAGTAGTTTTTTTTTACTTGCAATTTAATGATAAGAATATAAATATTATGTAAGTAATGGCTGTGGAAAATGTCTCAAACACAAATGTCATAGAGAAATGAATTGTATCATGTACTCTTTATTTTAAATTAAAAGTTTCAATTTGATTACATATTTTTTTTAAGAACCTTAGGGTTCACATTGATTACATTTTATAAGAAAAGAATAAAACTAATACACAGTGGCTGGCTCCGTTCGATAATGTGTTGGAAAATAATAGCAAAATGCAATTGATTTTTGTGATGAGTTGGAAAATGAGTTGAGTAATTAATGTGGTGATAAGTTCTTTGTCTCATACTTATTTTTTTTAGCAGATGTCATCCGTTAAAAAAAATGGTTTTAAAAGGAAGGTCTAAAGACTCTTCCATCGTAAGTTCTACAAATTATATGGAGAGGGGGAATGGAATTTACAATCTCCCAAGTCGGACAATAGGGAAAATGCCACTTGAGTTAAAGCTTCAAGCAAAAGTAGATGCTGCAAATCCTTCTTAATATTTTATGGAAAATTAATTTTCAATTGAAAAGTAAAAACATTAAAATCAATTGATATTGCAATCAAATTTTTTTTTCATAGTTTTCTCAAATAAAGCCTACCATTTTTTTTAAAGCCTACAAGGTCTTTTATGAGCTGGGTTCATTTATCATATGAAAGGTTGGATAAGAAGTTGGGCATCTTTGGAAGTTTAATTTTTGAGAAAAAAAATAACTAGGTGGGTTTTCATGGAAGAATACGAGGGTAAATAATAATGGGTCGTAATATTGCCAAACAATATATAATATTAGAAATACACAATACAACTTCTTAAAGACAATACTATATTCTGGTAGAAACACCAGTACCATAATAATTCCACAAAGACCTATATATGACATAAAAGATGTGGGGTCCATTTAAAATGCATACTTATAACAATCAATTCTAACCATTGAAATGTTACTGCATGTTATCATTGTTGTGTTGGAAGTCTCAAGTGTAAATAAAAGAATCCATTTGTTATTTAGTCTAGGCTTGATTACAAGATGGAAAATGGTAAGCAATACAATGTATTTTTATGAGAATATAGAAAATAAATTGAGGGATGTAGTGAGATATTCTATTACATGCTTGGTTTTTCAATGAAATTTTTTGTTTGGTTTGGGTCGAGTTGAAGAAATTTTTTTCCCAAAAAAATGGGAAAACAAATCTTTGGGTTGTGGAGGACATGTACTCATAAAAATGTAAATTAGATGAAGAGTATCCTACCATATCACTAAACTTATTTTTCAACTTCCCACAAAAATTAATTAGTTTTCCTATCATTTTTCATTTTGTTATCAAATCGATCTTTAATTGTTCCATTTGTTATAATGGTGGATGTACTATAGATACTTCCCCATGCACGTAAAAAATCGTTGGAATGCCTATATTCTTAATATATGCTTTGAACCGTATAAAATGGTTTATGAAAATAAAATGTAAAAATAAATAGAAAGGCAATATTGTGATGTTGCAGAACATGTTGTAACCCATTTGTTATTCAAGTTCGATGATGTTGTGCAAGACTTCCATTCGCATGTGACCATGAAGAAGAATATAATGGTGAAAATAGGTCAGGTACATTTTCTTGTGAAAGTGGGTAGCCAAGGGTGATGGTGGATGAAATGGGTGACCAAGGTCACGAGGCACCAAGAATCAAGGCACAGTTAAATTATAATCATGAAGTTATAATAGTTTGAGTTTGTAGAACGATCGTAAGCATGGGTACATTAAGAAGAGGTAGCCGAAGTTGAAAGACAGGAAAGGGGTTGCATCGAAGGAGGTCGCAGAAGTTTTTGACTAAAAAGATAGTACAGAGGTCCTTACTATTGTGGCAAATCATATAAAACTAGTAGGTGGATTCTTAATTCCCGATGTTCCTAGATATGCCCGAATCGTGATTGGTTTATTGAGTACAAGGCTTGCAATAACATCGAAATCCTCATGGTCGATGAAGCAACATGTGTACATGCAAAGTTGTCAGCATTGATTTAGTAGAGGGCATAAGATGTCCATGTAAGTGGACGTTGGTAAGCTATTGTTACAGCATGTGAGGCTCTGTAAGGTTTATACTTTTAGTTAGCTTGATTTCAATGCCAATGAAGATTCGAAGATACAACATCAATGGAAGCTTACCTGACTTACTGAGAAGCCAACACAAACAATCTAGATTAAACATAATAAGGTAAGGTTATTTGATTCAAAATATAGGTGGTGGTCAAACATTAAAACTGACATTCTTTTCTGAGCCCATTACATTTGACCGATTCAAATAGATGAGAAAACTTTTTTTCATGTTTAACATGTTTCAAAAGTTTTTTTCTAAAATTTGAGTCAAATCGGAGTTCAAATGGACTATAAACGGTGAAAAACGAGTGAAAACCCCTAAAAACAGAAAGATTGATATATTTTGGGAAAATGCCAAACCAGTTTCTTAGTACTGGTGTACCTTGCCTTACTTGCCAACCAATCTCCCAATAAGCCAGACCAGTCGGCCAGTGCAATTTTTGCTTCAGGGCATTTTTTCGTAATTTTTCTATATTTACAATTTTTAGTATTTTTAACCTTTTTCAAAAAGGATTTGGCCAAGACTTCTTCTATAAATAATATCCATCTTGAGGGTTAAAACACGCAATTCTAACATGATTTTAGATAGTTTTTCGAGGCATAAACTATCCAAACATTGGGTTTTGTTTAAGCCATAGAGTTCTATCGTTCTTCTTTTCAAAGAACTAGGGTTTCAAAGTGTTTCAGAGGCCCTGTGGGATTGATTTTGGCTGCACTTGAAGTCGGGTCGAACAGAGAAGCTTTGGCTATTATTGAAGTGAGAGGTGGTAACATGATAAGGGAAATCACAAACGGTTTTAAAGGATTAGGTCAAGATCTTTGAGGGCATTTCGAGATAGGTAAATTAGAAGATGTGGGGAAGCATTTGCCAGTCCGAGCTGCAGTGAAGATTCTTCGATCAAGAGATAAAGAGACAATTGCATAGGTAGCACGGAGCTAGTGCTTATAAGTCAATTACAGATATATCGATAATCCCGAGGATTAGTCCTATGCATGTAGCGATACCTCGTTGCTTGATTGATATAATTTCTACGAAACACAATACAAGTTTCAGCAATACTAAAATTTGGTTAGGCTAAGGTTTTAAATCTGCTTATCAAATTTCAAATTGTTTTTAATAAAAACCTAAAATCAACCTAGCCTATACAATCCTTATATTCCAAACACATAATTTAGAATTTTCAGGCTTGGTTATAGGAGCAACAGGCCATGGAAGAACTTCATGGATGAAACTTATTAAAAGGGGTTCACAGACTGGAGTTCAATTCAATACTTGGCGCACAAAAGCAAAGGTATTCTTTATATCTGATTTGTGGAGCCTTTAGACAATTTATTTAGGCACTTTCAAATACTTTGACTTTCCTCAATATTTATTATCCACGTCAAGTTTAGACCTACTATTTGAGGGAAAAGTTCAAGATTGAAGGATATTCATAGGTGTGGAATTTTTGGTCTGGCAAAAATACCCTTAAAACACCTACATGATATGCTTATGCCAAACACTAATGATAAATTTTATCGTAAATAGCTTATTGAATTTGATTGCAACAAATTGAATGTAAAGGAAGCAATTTGTCTTAGAAAAATAATTTGGGTGGAAATTGTATTTAGGGCGCATTTGTGTAATTCAATCCTTTTTTGTTATTTAGGAAATTGAAATGAGTATCATATGAATCACTACTACCTTACTTCCGTTGTGTAAAATTTAAGAGCTGAGTCATATTTCCTGTTTAGTATATATGAAATGAAGAATCATTTTTTGTTTTTTGAAGATATTTAATTTAATTTTTAATCCTAGATTAAGATGAAATTTTTTATTTGTTTTTGTTTTTTGGTTTTTTGGGGTTTTTTTTTGGTAATTTTTTTTAACAAAGTTTAAAAGTCAAAGTGGGACTTGCAATATTTGATGGGAGATATTATGTGCTATACCACTTTCGATTTGCATGCAAAAAGTGAAACTTGCCATTTCAACCGACATGAAATAAAGCTTGCACTTCGAATTACTATAAGATGATTTCAAAACATATTTACTACTAATTATTTTGTATTCAATTACTCTTAGTTTATTTTATTTCTTAGAAAAGAATAGTTAGTAATTTTGATTATATAAGAAATTGGAGGAAATTAAATATAATTTATTTTAAACAAGATGATTAGGTCGGAAGCAGATGAAGCATTACTAAATCTAGAGCACTCATCTCCACATCAACCAAAGTGTTATCACATTTGATTTAATAAAAGATTTAAAAAATTGAAAATTTTACCAAACAAATGGATACATAATATGAAAATTTGTTTTTACATTTTATCAAATTAGTGAAATAGTGGGAGTTTTAACACATAAACAGTACTTCGCACAGTGGGCGTGAATAGTGATGGTAAACAGTTCGTTTTTTGTCATGAATAGTGTTTTTTAGTGAGAAGTGTTTGTGTTTTGGTGGTAAGATGGTCACGTTGTTTGCTATAACTAAAAGAAACCTTAGATGCAGAATTTCATTGTGGTATCGACATATTTCAAGCCAGTTACAATTTAATTGTGATTCGTACATCTTGTCAAATTTTGGTGGTGTTTCCTTGGTTTGGCAACATTCCATTATTCTTAGAGCCTCATAGCATCCTCTTATGCCTATTATTTGTTGATAGTCAGCTATGCCCATTGCTTTACGTACTTCATCATCTCATTTGTTTATAGGATTCTTACTCTTTGTTGATAGGATTTGTTCCACCACTCCGTGTTAATGGGTGTTTTACCCTTTGTTGATAGGTATTTCTCACCTCTTGTCGTTTGTACCTTAGTGGAGGTTCTTTGTTTTTGAGTGATGGTACAATCTTGTTTTGGTAGGGGTCTACACTTTGTTTTAGAACCTTAGTACATGGAGGTTCTTGTATATTGTCGATGAGTGATGAAATTCCTTTTATTGGTGTGTTGATATCGTAGTGGCGGCATGTTATATTGAAGTCTTGAAGGGGCTTATTATAAGTGTACAAGATGATGAAGCATTCATTGTTTGGTGTTTAAAAGTACACCTTTGTGTGCTGCCATTTTATGTCTATGGTTTTGGGTGTGGATGACTTTCGATGGTGATTGGCTGCACGGATATGATGATCGTCTAAGTTGCAGTGCTACCATTTTTGGCTTTTATTTATTTCTAGTTGGGCATATTTGTTCAATCTGTTCCAACTTGAGGGGGAGTGGTGGCCGGAAAGCAATAATTTATTATTTGGGGAGTATATTTTTTTTATGGTATTTATATTAGTTATGGTATTATTTATTTTATGTAGTCTTTCATAAGTTCTTCATTTCCTTTACTGTTATCCTAGGGTTTAATTCGAGTCCTATATATACTCATTTTGGGAGTCTATATAATCATACAATTATCATTACAACTTTCTTATTCTAATTTTCTCTGTATTAATTGTCTCGTATACAATTCATCTAGGATTTAAGTGTAACAATACATCAATATACTAAAATATCCATATAGAGTGCACATTTCAGTATACATCTATGATCATGTAATTTAAGGTGGGCAAATGTAAATTTTTATCTAAATTAAATAAGGTGGAAAAAACAACCAGTGAGAACGATGGGAAACATGGTGTTGAAATGAAAATATAACACGGGTTGAATGATCAAGCCAGGCATTTTGCTTAGCAAGATAAAGATTTAACATTACAACAACAATTAGCAAAATTTACTAACGGCGAGTGCAAACACAATCAAAATAAAATGTATGGCGCAAATTTAGACTATGGCAAAAATATGAAGTGCAAACTCAAAATATATTTGGATTAAATTTATAATGTTCATCAAGTCTAGTTAGCCATCACGATTGTGTTGCATTGTTTATTTGTTTTTTTTATTTTTTTTTCCTATAAAAAAGAAGAGCCTAACTTTTGTAGCAAGACCGGTCTAGAGGTATGGCGAAAATGGCACCTTGCTCACCTTAGTTTATAACTTTTTAGGGGCCCCCAAATTTTTATGCCCCTGTATGTAGATAGTTCTATATATGAAATATAAAAGTTCAACATTTATACACACATACATGCCAAAAAAAAAGGCTTAAGTAGTAAAAGTTAACATTGATTATTACTTACTCTACTCAAATTATTATCCCAAAACATTAATAGAGTGGTGACATTAATACGTTCATCCCGGTGGCTATTAATTATTAATTATTTTTTTTAAGAAATACAAAGCGCGACTTATTAAAAAAATAATTGAGCCAAAGTTCTTTTATTACTAGACAGCCATCACCGGTTCACTTTCCAAATCTATTTTTCAACAAGCCAGCAATCCCTAAAAAAATTTTACATTTATACTGTTAATGGGACCCATTTTCAAATTTTGCACGGTCCCCAAAACTTGCGGATAAGCCCTCTTTTGTAGTTCCTCTTTGTGTCATGCTTTTTGTGCTATCTTATATTTAAGGAAATATAAAACAATGATGTTTGTGATAGTTCATTTCTCTTACATGTGAATGAAACTTGCATTTTCAAGATTTAGTAGATCATTTATCGAGTAAATTATATATTTGTGTATATCACAAATCCAATTTGTTTGAAAGACAAATACAGATAAAAATCTTGTAAAAAATCAACCTCTATTTCTTATCGTAGTATATGTTGATACTCAAAAAAATTTTATATTTTTTTAACAAAATTGTAGTTATAAAATTAAAAGATTGGAGGAAACTAATTGTTATTGGTTGATAGATAATTCGCAAGCAGTCCTGTTCTTTATCAAATTATAAATTAGTCTAGAAAATCAATGAGTTATCCAATTTTAACTATTCAAATTTTGTTCTTTGGTTGTACAATATATTATAGACCGTATTCAATTACCACATAAAATTCATATATGTTAGCAATTAAACAACTAGATAGGCTTTCAAACAACAATTTAAAAAGTATGAAACATCAATTAAAATACACAAAAAATACTTTCGAAACTATGCAACAATGGTTCAATATGTAATTTTGAAACAAGGAAAGACAGGTAGGAATAGAGGTTTTGCTTTCATTTTGTTTTCATCAAGATACCGTCATAATATAAATAAAAGCAACCATCATTTTAATACCAAGGTTTATCCGTACGGTATGTTAGAATAAAATTTTGTAGATAAACCTCATAGTAACCAAATATTGATGATTTTTCTTTGTGCTATTTTAATAGTTTATTGTGTGATTTTTTTTTGTGCTTGTTAATAGTTTATTATGTTGAATTATTTAGAAATGGTAATCAAATTAATAAGTCAAATAGCCTAAACCTATTTAATAATATAAGAGTGTGTTTAACGTTCCGGATTAGAGAATCGGATGGAATTATCTAAGCAGGATCAAACAATCCCACCTCTTAGGTGGGATTTGTTAATCCCTCTCTCGGTGGGATAAGAAGCTTTAGTGTGATAATAATCCCCTAGGATATCCAATCTCGACGAACACCAAACATGACAAAGGATAAAGTTATCATATCTCACACTCTTATCATGCACGTCAAACGCAATTTAAAAACACTATTTTCCACCTGTGTAAAGAAATAAGATGTATAAAGAACACTAAAATAAATGATAAAGTTATTGTAATATTTTGCTAAAATGTTGTATAGGAACTAGAAAAATGATGTATGTGGTAAGTCATTTTTATTATATGCACAAAACGAAGCTTGCACTTTTAGCCATTGTGAGATGATTTACTGCTTAGTGTCCATATATTTATTACAAAAAAATTTCTGTAAGCATAACTAAACATAAGAGAGTTCTATAGAAATAAGTACTTTCTAAAGCGTTAGTGTAATGAAGCATATTTTATGATATCATTTGTGCTTGTAATTTATAATATTAGTTAAAAAAAATATAGATCTCATTTTTTCTTGTAGTTTATATTATTAGTTAAAAAATATAGTTTTTAAAATTATGATTATAAAACTTGAATATAGGAGGAACTAATACTTTTTTCTTCTATTTGTTTCTCCTATATATATATATATATTTTTAATTTGAGTTATTTAAAAATAACAATAAAATAAATAAGTTATATGCACTAAGACTAAAAGCATTTTTAGTGATAGTGGAAAAACTGACTTCTAAAGCATATGTTTCAACTTAATTTTTCAAAAAAACCTGAACACTGAGATAAAAATGCTCCAATGGCAATTTGTAAAGTCTTGCGTAAATTTTGAAATAACCAATAAGATTTCAACACATGTTAAATATCAACTAATCAATTTTTTATTATTTGTTCTTAATTTCTTTTATATAAATAATTGTATTGTCAGGTTGATCTTGATTTATATGTTGCAAAACAGGAGACCAAAGGACAAATAGATAATAATCAATGATGATGTGCAACACCTTTATTTGCATGTGACCATGAAGAAGAATTAAGTCTTCATTAACCCCTTTGTTATTCAAGTTCAATGATGTTGTGCAAGACTGCCATTCACATGTGACCATGAAGAAGAACATAATTGTGGAAATAGGTCAGGTACATCTTCTAATGAAAGCTTGGTAGCCAAGGGCAATAGTGGACGAAGTGGGGGATCAAGGTCACAGGGCGCCAACAATCAAGGCACGTCTAAATTGTAGTCATGAGGTTATAATAGTTTTGAGTTGTAGAAGTATCATAAGGATGGGTACATCAAGAAGAGTTACCCGAAATTGAAAGACAAGAAGGGGGTTGCGTCGAACGAAGTTGCGGGAGTTCTGACTCAAAATTATAGCACATAGGTCCTTACTTGTTTTGTGGCGAATCATATAAAACTAGCAGGTGGATTCCTAATTCCTGATGCTCCTACATATGCCCGAACCATGATTGGTTTATTGAGTACAGGCTTCTAATAACATTGAAATCCTCGTGGGCAACAATGCAGCATACGTTCAAAGTTTTCAGCATTAGTATTAGTGGAGTGCATAAGGTGTCCATGTAAGTGGACGTTGGCAAGCTATTGTTGTGGCACGTGAGGCTTTGTAAGTTTGATATTTTTAGTTGGCTTGATTCTGATGCCAAAAATACATATTCCATTGTAATTGTTTTACAAGCTTCGAAGATGTAACATCAATGGAAGCTTACCTGACTTACTGAGAAGCCAAACACTCTAATCTAGAGAAAACATATATAATAAGGTAAGTGGTTTGATTCAAAAAATAGGTGGTGGCAGTGGTTAAGCGTTAAAATTGAAACCAAAAGCTTTTTGAATCAAACTTGAATTTTGAGTTTTACCTACATTCTTTCTAACCCCATTGCATTCGATCGATTTAAATAGATGAGAAAAATTATTTTTATTTTCATGTCAAATATGTTCCAAAAAATGATGAAAAACCAGAAAAACGGAAAAATCATAAAATTCTAGGAAAATGCTAGACGATTTCCTTTTTTTCCATACTAGTGTACCTTGCCTTATGTGTTGACTGGTCTCCTAAAAGGCCAGACTGGTCGGGTAGTGCAATTTTTGCTTTAGGGCATTTTTTCGTAATTTTGCGATAACTTTACAATTTCAAGTGTTTTTAACCTTTTTCAAAAACAATTTGGCCACAGTTTCTTCTATACATAATACCGTCATTGAGGGTCCAACATACACAATTATAACATGATTTTAGAGAGCTTTTTGAGGCAAAAACTATCCGAACGCTAGAATTGCTTTTTGAGAGTTTTAAGTGCCACCTAGGTTTTGTTCATGCCATAGAGATCCATCGTTATTTCTTTCTAAAGAATTATGTTTCAAAGTGTTTGAGAGGTCCAGTGGGAGTGGCTTTGGCTACAATTGAAGTCAGGTCAAATGGAGAAGCTTTGGTTGCTATCAAAGTGGGAAGTGGTAACATGATAAGGGAAATCGCAGACAATTTTGGAGGATTAGATCAAGATCATTGAGGGCGTTCCGAGATAGAGTAATCAGAAGTCGCGGGGAAGCATTTGCTAGTTTGAGCTGCGCTGAGGATTCGTCGATCAAGAGATTTTGGGGTACACTTAAAACATCCACATGAGTTGCTTACACCGGACACTAATGAGACATTTTTCCGTAAATAACTTATTGGATTTGATTGCAACAAATTGAATGTAAAGGGAGCAATTTGTCTTAAAAAAAATAATTTGGGTGGAAATTGATATTTTTTTTAATTAGCTTAGGGTGAATTTATGTAATTGAATCCTTTTTTTTTTTAATTTAGGAAATTGAGATGTGTATCATTTGAATCGCTACTACATTACTTACTTCATGTAAAATTAAAAGTGCAGTGATATTTTCTCTTTTTATTATGTATAAAATAAAGAGTCATTTTTTATTTTTCAAAGATAGTTAATTTAATTTTTAATCCTTGATTTGTTTTTTTTTTTTTTTTTGCTACAAAGTTTATAAGTCAAGTGGGAGATATTATGTGCTATGCCACTTTTGATTTGCATGCACAAGGTGAAACATGCCATTTCAATCGCTACAAGATACAAGAAATGAAGCTTGCACTATGAATTACTATAAGATGATTTCAAAACATTTTTAGTGCTAATTATTTTGTATTCAGTTATTCTAGTTTATTTTTTTTTTTGTAGAAAAGAATGGTTAATAATTGCAATTATATAAGAAATTAGAGGAAATTAAATATGATTTAATTTAAATTTGGTGGTTAGGTCAAAAGCAGAATAAGCAGTACTAAATCTAGAGGACTCATCTCCAAATCAACCAAAGTGTTATCACAATTGATTGAAGAAAAGATTTAAAAAACTCAAAATTTTAGCAAAAAGATGGATACAGAATATGAAAATTTGTTTTTACACTTTATCAAATTAGTAAAATAGTAGGAGATTTACCAATCAAATTTTAGGGTACAACTTTGTATATAGAAAATAGCTATTATATCACCAAACCAAAACATACTTGAGTTATGCAAATTTTGTATAACGAGTTATTTAAATTGATAAATTTTCTAATAATTTTTTATGGAAATTAATTTTTATTTTTATTTTGTAAAAATGTTTGGTTCGTTGATTTATTTTTTTCTTCTATATTTTGTGTAATCTTTCTTAAATTGAAATTTTTTGATAGCATGTTAAAAATAATTTATTAAGTACCAGCCCTATACTTTTTTGGGACTTAGTCTTCTCTCCATTGCGCTTCGGTCTAATTTCATCCAATGATTCTAGTTGTCAAGTATTATTTCCATCCTTTTTATTTTAATTAAAAAAATATGAATAATAAAGCTCACTCGATGTAACAACAATACTCTAGTAATATCTGTCATCCAATACAAAACGAGAGAATTCTGGCTAAATTTGATCAGTAAACTTAATCAAGTGCTTACTAGAAAATCAATATATGTGTACATTTTCTAACAGTTTGAATTTTGTAGGATCAATCTTATCGACTTTTACATACCTTGAATGTTTTTAGAAATACGGCAAAAGTTATCCTATTTCATCTATTTACTTGTTAAAAATAAATGGTTCATAATATTTTTTCTCAGAGCGTATAAACTTCTCTAGAATTAATTTCACTCAAATAGTTTACAGTAACTTTTTTTTTTTAAATAATTAAATAATAAAGTAAAAGTAAAAAAAATACGGTGAAAGTTATTTTATTTCATGTATTTACTTGTTACAATAAAAGTTTCATCATCTTTTTCCTGAGACATGGAGACCAACTTCTCTAGAATTGATTTTGCTCTAATCTTTGACAAAAACTTTTTCCAAAAAAAACAATTTTAAGTAAAATTAAATAAATATGATCTTTTAACTTAACTCCTGTTCTAAATTTAGAATTACTCCCTACTTTCATAATTATGAGAATTTGCCTTTTGCCTACAAGGAAGCTCGGTGAAAGAATTACGTAAAAAATGGTACACATTTATAATTATTTTTTTAGTATAATCCTCTAATTTAACTCCTTTTTTTACATATTTCTTTGAGATTATCACTAGCATAAGGACGAACTCTAATCCTTATGAAAATACGGACATAAATCGATTTTTGCATGTAAAATAAGGGGCCATTTTAAAAATGTGAAAAAATAAAATAAAAAAAATTAACCTAAACCACTTGTTAACTTGTTTTTAACCTAAACCACTTGTTAACTTGTTTGTGATCGCTAAGTGCACTTAAAAAATTATACATAGTTCTTATGCACTACTTTTTGAATATAGCGTAAATTTACTCTTACCATTCATGTAAAATTGGGGAGTAAATTTTCGTTGCCCCGTAACCTCATTAGTTCTTGCTTGTGCATTTATTCAAATGTTTGCCTTTTGGGATATTTTAAAATTAATAGTATCGTTTTTTTTTCGGACATAATCAATCTACTAAATTTTACAATATAAACAATTTGTATTATCGACCATTAATTAAGTTGAATAGTATCATTTTTATCCAATTTAAAATTGCATTAGAAATACTTTATCGACCACTTCAAAATGGTGTAAACTAATTTATATTTGAGTTAATTAATTATGAATGCTTCCCACTATCACTATCACCATACCTTCCGACAAACCCGTACTCTCCCCCGTCATAATTAAAAACCACATTTAATTTCCTCCAATATCCTAATTCCATAAATACAACTTTCAATAATTATTCAAAGAAATAACACAAACTAGTAAAATATATAATATATATACAACTTAAACATGCCAAAAATCATCTTGTAATGCTAATTGGAGAATACAACTTTCAATAATTATTTAAAGAAATAACACAAACCAGTAAAATATATAATATATATACAACTTAAACATGCCAAAAATCATCTTGTAATGCTAATTGGAGCTAACTTTCATCCTCTGACAATTCTTTAAGTAATAACACAAACACTAATTGGAAAGAAAAATACAACCTAAATATGCCTAAGAAATCATCTTGTCGTGGTTGGAAGTGCAACTTTCATTATGTGCATCGATCTTATAGTGGTTCAAAGTGCAATTTTCATTTTGTGCATGCAAATGAAATGGCCTTAATGTATATTACGTGTCATATTACAAGTAACTAATATTTTGATATTTTTAGTAAAACACAAATTTTAACTTAATTAATCAATGGTTCGAAATGAAATTATTGTGAGATATGTATCATGCTCATTTTTAATTTCTAAAGAGAGAAAGAGAGATTCGGCGCGTCCAGATAAATCACTCTAAAATAGAGTTATATAAGGTGATGTGGCAAAAAGAAGAAAATTATTTTTACATTGATATTTCATTTTTAAATCTTTAAAATATTTTTACAACCATGAACATATTTTTAGTGCCACATAGTAAAATGTTTTTAGACATATAAGTGACATACTTATATGTCCAGACATATATACATAGGGTGTGTTTGTCACGCGGGATTAGAAGTTGGATAGGATTAATTAATCCTATCCAGTGTTTGTTGTCGGAAAGGATAGGATAACTAATCCTGTCATGTGTTTGGCGCAACTATAGATATGATATTTTAATCATATTCCACGTTTAGCGCAACACGGGACTGAATTGTATTCGGAATTAATTATCATTTTATCCCTTTAGAATCGGATAAATATATACCACCCCTATAGGTGGCATTATTTTATCTCATGATTGCCGGATAATAAAATGAATCTAAAAATTAATTTTTAATTAATTTCTTTTTAATCTTTTTCTTTACACCTTTTAGATAATCAAATTTATTAATGAAAATTTTCAACCACCCAAAATCATAGTAACTCAACTAATAAAATTCATTTCTTTTATAATATGGCATTTTTATTTATTTTTTTATTAAATGAAAATATTTATAAAAAACTTTAATTTTAGAAAAAAGGGTAACATTAGAATTTGAAAGTGTACTTAATGCCTAGTTCGTAAATATTGTACGTGATATAGAACTTTTCTTCCGATAGAGTTTTATACGAAACTTATTTATAAAAAGAAGAATTGCATTAGTTAAAAAAAAATTGTGCATAACAATTAAAATTACATATATTTTTAAAATAAAAGTAAATTGTAATATATAATATCTGGATTTGTAATCCGGAACTCCATGAAATGCAAAATTTATTAAATTTTTATCCGACTAATTTTTATCCTGTCCGATCCCGCTTAATCCTTATCCGACTAATTCCTTTGCTATCATATCTCACATAATTCCTATCCGACTAATTCCGACTCTTATCCTATTCGACTTTTATCCTATCCTATCATACCTCTTTATCCGTCGCGCCAAACGCTGCCTTATATACATACTTACTTATCCATATTTTTGGTAGATTAAATTTATATTAATTAGTATTGTGGATGCTCTAATTATATATCATGTGGTCAGATTACCTAAAAATACTCTTACATCTTTCTCTAAATTTTTTTTGGTTAAGTTCATATATTATCTCTTTCCATTCTTTTCCAAAGTATCTCTCTCCCTTTTTGTATTTTTTCTTTCATCACTCTCCCCTGTTAACAAATTATTATATACTAGAGTTTGTGCACATGTAATATGTGCGTGATTGAAGTATAACTAATTCAAAGAAAATTTATTAATAAACAAATATGTAGCATAGTGTTGAGAGTTCAAGTATCTCCACTAGAAGTAGGGGTTCCAATCTTATTACTTACGCTAAATAATTTTTCTTTTAATGAAATAAAATGCCACAAGAGTAAACTTATAGAAACAACAGAAATCTGACACGACTTCGTAATTACCAAAATACCTTCCAACTTTATATTATAATAGATATTATTATACATTAAGATAAACCTTCATTCAAATAAAATAGTAAATATTCTTATACATTAAAATAAACCCTCATTCATATCAGTGAGAAGTATATATATTGCATGGAGGAACTAAAAAACAAATTCATTAATAGAAAAGATGGAAGGTGTCCATATACGTGTTTATGTACCACTACATTTACTCAATTATTTTTATTTTTTTGTTTTCAAATTATAGATAAAATGAATCCAATTAAAATTGACCATTATTCCTTGTACTGAAAGAAAAAAAAAAAGAATTGATCATGGAGTGATGGAACTTTTACGTGATGACGTAGATGAAGCTTAGAAATGAATTTGTGGAGAGCAACGGAAAAAAAAGGGTAAAGCAGACAATCACACAAAATGAATATATACGGTGGTTTAGTAATGTGCCTACACCCATGTTCTAGCCTGGGATATTTGTATTTCTTTCATAAGAATTCTTCCATCCCTTTACATGGCTCATATCCTTCTTTTTATAAGGAATTATTGGTACAATTTATCTTTGATTTAGACCATACAAGATAACAATTAATCTAGTTTTGATTTAGACCATACAAGATAACAATAAATCTAGTATAACATCTTGTATTTATCCTTATTTTTGTTCATCTTGCGGTCTTTTTTTTGTATTGTACGTCTGAATCTTTAAGGCGCTTAATTATTCTCACGGTAATAATCTTGAAAGCTTCTAGAATGTTCTATCTTTCTTGATAGATTATTAGCTTTCATGACCACACCTCGCTTATATTCAAGCCAAGCTCACATGTTCTTATATGATTGGGCCCATTTATTTATTTTAGGCCTAATCATTTTGGGTCCCTCAAATTGGCCCCAAAAATGCCAAATCTCTTGCTAACTTGGTAATTTTCGGACATTACTTCCTACATTACTCTTTCATAGGTGGTAACTATTTCAAAGAACTTCGGGCCACACCCATTCTTTTACTTGGACCATCCTCGTATATAGTCACCCAATCAACTCTTACTGTTGGGATGAGCACTCATCAACTTAGGGAGTGGCTATCACCAGCGTCTGAAAAAAGTCCTGCACAGAGAGCAAGCTAATATTTACTTTACCGATCATCATAATGCTCATTTGTGGAAAAGATTGCTGCAACGGTCGTTCAGAAAGCTGAGTTGTTCGAGATTAATGATTCGGATCCTTGAGTTTAAAGTATTAGTTGGTGGTGAGTTTCCTTTAAAAGCAATTGCCAAGTGGTGAAGATGGCCAAGAAGACTAACTGCCGAAAGCTCTTCTGTGCGATTGAATAGAGACTGATGGCGCCCACAGCCATCG
Organism: Lonicera japonica; assembly: GCA_021464415.1. NCBI lineage: Eukaryota > Viridiplantae > Streptophyta > Magnoliopsida > Dipsacales > Caprifoliaceae > Lonicera > Lonicera japonica. The sequence continues at coordinate 22,374 of JAKCWG010000848.1, forward strand.
ATTGGTGGCTTTTTTTGTGCCGAGGTTTCATTGCTTTGATAATCCATTATATGTCATTGCACCTAGCCTTTATTTCATTAAGGGGTTGCCATGCTTCTACTTAAATGAATACTTTCTTTCATATTCTACACCCGTCTTTTTACAGAATCTGTTTGTTCTCTGTGTTTCCTTTCTTGCAAGTTCCAAAGGAGGACTTCTTGGAGCCATAGAGGCTAGTTGGCCAGAGCTTCTGGCCACCCTTGCCCTGACAGATTATTTATTTTTAGTTCTATTCGCACCTTAGAACTTTTCTTAGTTCCTTTTGTACTCGGAACTTTTCTTAGTTCCTTTTGTACTCAGAACTTTTCATAGTTCTGTTCTAACTTCGTAGTTCTCTGTCTTTTCACCTGATTTCTTTTAGGATGGCTGATCTTTGTCGAGTCCTCCTAATTTTTGCTATGGTCACCTTCACCTTGCTTGATTTTTCGCTAAGGTCATTCTTAACCTTTTTTGACCCTTGCTAAGTTCATTTTTACCCTTGTTACAAAATGTAACCGTACTTAGTTCTACTTTCATGGCTTTTCTTAAACTCAATTAAAAGAGTTTCTTAGTTTTTGCTTGTGATTGTGTATTGACCCAAGGTCTCATGATGCTTCACTTTTGTCACTATAGAGGTAGCTCTCATTCCACTCCGCTCTATGTATTCTTCAAGTTTGGGCCTCAGCGTTATTGTTTGAGTGGCACCAATGAAGGTCGACCACAGGCCTACTGCACATTCCTTTAAGAATGATGAAGAAGCATTTCATTATTGAAGATATGCGTGTATTAGTAAAGACAGACCAAACATAAACTCTGACTTTAAACCAAGTGCTAATATAAATGGATTTTTGAAAAAAGCAAGTAAAAAAGTTACAAAGACTAATGAAAAAAACGCAGGGCTAATCGACCTTCTAATATGCCGACTGACTGGTTTGGTTCTTCAGTAACAAAAAACTTCTAAGATTTTTTTACGATACCTTTCTTAGCCTTTTATCATAATCCTTTTTAATTATGATTGTATTGCAGCCTTCCTTAGCCCTTTCTCGGCTTTTCTTTGCAGATCTTTAGAGTTTTTCTTAACTATGCAATGTTAAGGCCATTCCTATCCAATCTTCAGAGTTTTTCTTAATTCTGCGATGTTGAGGCAATTCCTAACTGTCGTCAGAAGTTTTATTTATTCTGGTGATATACAAGACCATTCTTAGTTCATCTTTCTTGATATGTATGCCTGAGCCCCCTGAGTACTTGTGGTTCTGCGGGCTTTCATTTGGGTAGTCCTAATGACCATTAATCTTGTTCATAATTCATACTGGGTATTTAGCGTTTCCTTCGCACCTTTCTTAGTAATAGGTCTTTTTCTTTTAATTCTCTCAAGTTGAATTTCTTATCATATTGCCTCATCAACTATAGTTGATATGAGGCCAACTTATCATAGTTTCCTTTCTCATTTCTACTGCAAAGTCCAGCTCTCTTGCCAGCCTTTATTGATTGCCCCCAGCATCATGGTGGTCTATATATGCACATGGTTGGCAAATTGACTTCTAGTGGGATGATGATATCTACGCCATATGCAAGGTCAAAGTGTGTTTTTCCTGTTCATCTTTGCGCACTGTGCGATGGACCCACATAAGTGTAAGAAAAACAACAAATGTTTCTACTCATAAGATCGGCAGAGACAACCCATCTTTCAGCCTTCCTGCTGCGATTCCCTCCGTCAATTAATCATTCATTCCTCTATGAATGGATATGATTGTATTTAGTTTGGCTCCATCAGGGACATGGTAGTTTAGTGAAATTGACTTGGCAAGTCTTAAACAACCCAAATAAAGATTGTCTTTATTGCTATTGCTGAACCATGCCATGTAAGTTGTCAAGCCTTTTAGCTCCTATGGATGGTTTGCTTGTCCCATTCCTACTACTTACTAAGAATGGCCTGGCCTTTTTCTAGATCTGACCTTAGCGAAGAGCTCTTCCCTGACCGAAACCAACTGGCTTCAGAATCGGTAACAACTCCATATTCCTTCTCTTCATGACCAATAGCCCGAATAGACTACCTCAGAAAACACAGTTCCTTGGCCTAATTTCCTTTGGCTCTATCTAACCTTTTACTGATCTAATCTTGGATTATTTTGTTTGAGAACTCTGCATAGTCATTGCATTGATGCAATTGAGGCAAATTAGTTTCTTATAACATTGATTGCCGCATAAATTCTTGAATTTCTTGCTATCAAATTGAGCCCCATTACCGGAGATTATGCCAAATCTAGTGACCATGTTTTTTCAGACGAAGTTGATTGCTCCTGCGTCTTTGATGGGGGCCAATGTTTCTATTTCAGTCTACCTGGTGTCTGTGCATGCATATATAGATATACATATATAGACACAAAGTTGGAAGATAAAGAAGGGGTAGTGGATGAGAGAAAGAGTTCAAAGAGCGAGATAACAAGTTGCTAAACAAAATAATTGGAGAATAATACTAGCCGGACAACTAGTTCACAAATGTTAGGGTAATTAACAATAATGACCCCTAAAATTTAATCTGAATCTCTAGCTCGTGCCTAAAATTTAATTTTCGGTTAAAACAAGTTTCTAATTTTTCCTCACTTGTCTAAAACTAGATACCAGTTAAAAAGATAGATGGAAAATGCACCTGATTATCAAGAGCCACTCTTTTAAGGGGCATTTTTGGGTGCTTCAATCGAAATTAGAAATTTTAGGGATGTTTAAATCAAAATTAGAAACTTTAAGGATGCCGTAACCGAAATTTGAAATTTTAAGAATGGTTCAACCGAAAATTGTACTTTAGGGACGAGCGATAAATTTTGGTCAAACTTTAATAGTCATTTTTGCTAATTACCCCAAATGTTACTATACAATATATTTGATTTGATTAATCAAAACTAGTCCCGACTAGAAAGTAATTAAAATTATTTAAGGGTGATATTTTTAGCATTCCAAAACAATATTTTAAAATTCTAAAATTAAAATTTATATTTAGTGACTCTTTTAATACATTGAGATATTGCATAATATTTTTTGTAATGCATTGGCATATTGTGAACAATTTCGTTACATTGCAGACATTACTTATCATTGTGCAACAAGATTAGTGGCATAAAAATGATATTATAAAATTACTAACAAACACAGATCCTGCAAACCATTTCTTCATATTTATCATATCGATTCTAGAAAAAGACTGTGTCAGAATTTGACGTTAAGTGTGTGTGTGGGTGGGGGGTGGGGGTGAGAGTAATTAACTTTGATGCATGTTTATAGTGTGTCAGTATTTAAGTGTAACAATACGTCAATATACTAAAACATCCATATATAGAATGCACCTTTCACTATATATATACGATCATTATCCAAATTAAATAAGGTGGAAAAAACAACTAGCGAGAACGTTGAGAAAAATGGTGTTCAAATTAACACATAACAAGGGTTGAGTGATCAGAGCATTTTGGTAAGCAAGATAAAGATTTAACATTACAACAACAATTAGCAAAATTCACTAACCGCGACAAAACGTAAGCGCAAACTCAGATTATGGTTAAAAATAGGATGCAAACTCAAAATATCTCTAGATTGACGATTGTGTTGTACTGTTTTTTTTTTAAATCATAAAAAAGACGAAGAAGGGAAGTCTAAATCACTTAATTACTTCAATAATAAAGAAGAGCTAGATTTTAGTAGCAACGTCGGTCCAGAGGTATGGCGAAGAAGGGTGACTGCTTGAGCCCCCAAAATTTATAACTTTTAGGGGGGGGCCTAAATTTTTATGTCCTTCTATATATATATAGTTTTACATATGAAATATAAAAGTTCAACCTTTATACCAAAAAAAAAACAAACCTGTTAGATAGCAAAAGTAAACATTGAGTATTACTTCAACTACTCTAATTATTATCCAAAAACACCAGTAATGTGGTGACTTTAATGCTTTCATCCCGGTGAGTATTAATTAGTAATTATATTTGTTAAGAAATAGCATGAGCCGCATATTTTAAAAAAAATATATTAATAAAGTGAAAGTTCTTTTTCTACTAAACAGTCATTACCAATTCACTTTCCAAACCCTTTTTTCAACAAGCCTCCAAACCTTTTTTTCAACAAGCCAACCATCCCTTAAAAAAAATAAAAAATTACATTTGAAATGTGAATGGGCCCCATTTTCATACTTTGCCTCGTCCCCGAAACATGCGGACTGGTCCTCTTTTGTAATGCCTCTATATGTCATGCTAATTTTTGCTATTTTATATTTTAGGAAATATTAAATAACAATATTTGTGATAGATCATTTCTCTTGTATGCATGAAATGAAACTTGCACTTTCAAGATTTGAGAGATCATTTATCGTGTAAATTATATATATATATTACAAATCCAATTTCCTTCAATGACAAATACATATAAAAATCTTGTAAAAAATAACCTTTGTTATTGTAGAATATGCATGTTAATACTATTTATTTTATTTTTTTTAACAAAAATGTAGTTATAAAATTGAAAGATTGGAGGAAACTAATTGTTATTGGTTGATAGATAATTCACAAATACTCCTGTTCTTTATCAAAATTATAAATTAGTCTAGAAAACGAACAAGTTATCCAATTTTAACTATTCAAATTTTGGTGTTTGATTGTAGAATATATTATAGATGGTATTTAATTACCATATAAAATTCATATATATTGGTAATTAAATAACTACCAAATCTTTCAAAAGACGATTTGGAAAGTATGAAAGAACGGTTAAAGCTGAAATTTTGAAAGATCGGAACTCTTAATTAATGAACCACGGAAATAACACTTTAGAAACTATGCAATAATGGTTAATCTGTAATTTTAAAACATGGAAACACCGATAGGAATAGAGGTTTTGCTTTCATTTTGTTTTCATGAAAATACCATCATAATATTGTTTCATCAAGATACCCACTATAGATGTGAGAAAAAAAAATGAAGAGCAAAATCAAAAAATTGAAATAATTCAAGAGAAATTAAACTAAAATAAGATTTGATTGAGAAAAGTAGAAATAACAGTAATAAAAGCAAGCATCATTTAGGACCAAGAATTCAGAAATCACTTTTTCATTATTAGTAAAAATATAAATATTAAAAAAAACATGTAACAGATGTTATTTAAAATTTAATTAGTTAGGGAAAGCTTATTTGTACGGTATGTTAGAAAAGTTTTTTGGAGATAGACTTCATAGTAATCAAATAACATCTACAAATATTGATGATTTTTCTTTGTGTTTTTTTAATAGTTTAGTGTGTTGAATTATTTAGAAATGGCAATCAAATTAAAAGGTCAAATAGCCTAAACTACATAATTAATAATCTAAGAGCACTATTTCCCACCCGTGATAAAGAAATATGTACAAAGAATACTAAACTACATGATAAAGATATTTTAATATATATTTTGCTAAAATGTTGTATACGAACTAGAAAAATGATGTGTGTGGTAGGTCATTTTTATTGTGTCACAAAACGAAGCTTGCACTTTTAGCCATTGTGAGACGATTTATCGTTTGCTTTCTGTCTATATATATATATATATTTATTATAAATCTTTCTTCTATAAGTAAACATAAGACTCCTATAAATATAAGTATTTTCTAAAGCATTAGAGTAATGAAGCATAGTTTAAGATCACATATTAATTTTCTTGTATTGTATATTTTTAGTTAATATATTTATATATATATAGTTGTTAAAATTATGATTATAAATGAAAACTTATAAGCTAATGCTCAATATATAAATGAAAGCAAAAGTATACAATAATGGCAAAATCATTGGCTACTTGTCTCGGACCTCCGGGGACGAATTCCTCTTAGATTTCATTCTCTATTCACAAACAACTTATATTTTTTCATATAAATAATAATAATCTAAGAATATAATTAAAGGGAATCTTTTTTCTTGTCAAAATTGTTTATAACGAAAAAGATACTCTTTATTAAACAGTAATTTGTTTTTTTGAAGTTTAATGAGATAAATAATCCGCCTGGATATCCAATCCTAACGAACACCAAACATGGGATAAGATAAACTTATCTTATCCTGCCTTCTTATCGTACGCGTCAAATACAGCCTCATTGAATAATATTAGGGCAGTGTATCAAAAAGGAACATATTTGCTAGACACTAACCAAAAGCAACAGTGAGTTTTCCAAACTTTGGAATAATCTCTAAGAACTAATTAAATCTACGAGAACCTAGATCCGCATTTTTAATAATAAAGGACAAATTTCAAATGTTTATAATTAGTCTAAGACGTTTACCCTGGCTTTGTTCATATTGATAATAGGCAATAATAATTTACTACGATGAATTTAATAACTTAGGTTCTGTTTAATTAATAGTAACATGGGAAAATAGTAGGAAAAATAATTAATTTACTTGAGAAGTTAGAAAATAAGTTGATGCATGTGGTGGGATTTCACTTAGTTTTTTATTTTTTCCATGGAAAAATTTTATTTGAATAGTGAAAAAGAACAAAAAAAATAAAGAAAAAAGGATGGAGGACGTATACTCATAAAAATGAGATGAAATGGAAAATATCTTACCACACACCTCAACATATTTTCCAACTTCCTACGCATATCAATTATATTTTTTCCTATTATTTTTGATCTTGTTAATCAGAGCTAGCATTAGTATATAATTTATATCATATTATATTATATTGTATTATATATTTATTTGTTAGTTGTATTTGTTTGGAAGTGAAGCACCCTAATTGGTTTAAATTATCTACTTTTTTGTTTTATCTACTATTATATAAAGTTGGAAGGGATTTTGATAGTGCTGAAACCTTGTCGGATTTTCAATTGCATTATTTTACCCTTATGACCTTTTATTTTATTAAAAAGGAATGTAAATTTCGTAAGTAATATGATTAGAAACCCCTCTAGCACGTACTCTCAACCACCATGTTACATATTAATTTTTAAATAATTTTTAAAAATTAATTATAATTAAATTAAATCGTACACATATTAAATGTGCACAAACTCTAGTTATATTTCTATGACTATATATATATTTGCAAATGTGCAACAAATTATAATTAAGGATCATGCATGTGTGTGGTAAGGGAAGGTACACAGTATCAAGTACGTACTTATCTATATATATATATAGGGTTACTTCACTTGTTCGCTCAACTTAAGCCAGGTCTTATTTTCATTTTGATTTATTTCAAATTAAAAGTTATATTTTATGCATATGATATAATCAATATTGTAATAAATCCAGCAGATCGATCAATACAAAAGATAAATTAAGTATATTCTTAGTATTAATTAAGTGAAAAATAGTATCAATGTAAAAAAAATAAAAATTGAGACAAAGTATACAATATTATTTGCGTTACATGATATAAAAATATATAATTAAATAAGTTTTAGCAGAAAAATAAATCTTTTACTGCATGAGCTATTATGGAATAACAAGTTTACGACATATGTGATGCAGTGTTTATATGGTTTATTTTAATCGTATAATTAAACTAATTATAGTCTAAAAATAATCATAATTATTCTTAAAAAACGGAATTTTCATTAACAAAAGTTTTATGTGCAATACAAAGAAGGAAGAAAACTCTAAGGGGACACATGAGAAACTAAAAACTATTTGTGTTTAGGATATTTATTCAATTTTTCATAAACTTCTTTTTCATATTTCTAGAAATTAGATGCAACAGGTAAAGGTATCTAATAAAAACGTAGCAGAATGAAGGAGAAGTATAATTATATAAAATAACACAAAAATTTATAAAGTATATAAATAAGAATTTTGATGGATGAATAATTACATGAAAATTTTGAAAAGAGACTATATTAAGAGAATAGGTGAAATATATATATAAGATAAATAATACTCATTTATTATAGATACATGGTAAGCTCTCATAAAAAGAGATAATTTTACTTATATTATTATATATGACATGGGAACTTAATCTAGCCAGAAAATTTTAAACTTCCTTCATCTCAATTAAGAATTTCGTTGTATCTTTTGAAATTCTAGAAAAAAACGGATTTCTACAAAATTAATGATGGAGCATAAAACTTAATTATTTTAACAACGTAACAAAAATCTTAATTTTGGAGTTAACACAAGAACAAAAATACACAATACTTAATTTGAAACTGGGGAAAGAATTGGCTAAGTCTAATTAAGGGCCTAACCGTATTGACCCAAAAACAAATAAAGTCAAATTTAACGCCAACAAATTAAAGACGCAAGCTAGTTGTTGTTATGTTGCGTTTATAACTGATTCAGAATTACAAACAAAATTTAAGTCCTTGTTAGTTATTTCTCTCTCGATCTAGATTGACAATGTGGGCTTTGATTTGGTCACTTAAATCATCAGGTGGACCAATTTTGACTCTTTAATTGAATGGAATAAAATCATGTGCAATGCACATGACTTTATTTAAAGCGTATTTTGATCATTTTAATTATAAAATAGCTGAAGTTATGTTATTTGTTGAAAATATTGATATGCTTTATACACTATCTGTATTTTATTTTGGCATAAATTATGGGAGGTTAATTTGTTACAATATGACCAAAATGATCTTGCATAAAATCATGTGCCACACAAATACATCAAATTTAATAGTTAAATTTGATGTAATGGTCAAAGTGGTACTCACTCTAAAGTTAGATGACTAAATAATTTGTTTTAAAGTTTGATGGTGAAAGTGGCACTAAATCGGAATTTTAGTGGTCATCAGAACTGTGTACTCTAATTTCTACTTGCCAATTCAAGTTTACTTCTTGAAATTGATTTCATGTTTTTTTAATTTTTATGTACTGTCAAATGTACTTTGCATAATGCAAAATGCATTTTAATTTGAAGTGCGCCAAAGAAATTTCATAGCCTAGCACATGAATAATTTATATTACGTGGCATATATATATATATATAGTTCATGTAATCTCTGGGCCTGATACGTTAATTTAATTTGTTTCGTTTTTTCAATGACAAAAACAAAAAGTTGAAAAAAAGAAAATTAAGCAGTGCCTGTGTAATAGATTCGGAATTAGAAAACAATAGAGGTCTTTAAATTAGACAATACTAAATTGGATCCCTATGGCCTTCTGGATATTTGTTGTTCAAAAAAAGAAAAAAAATGAAAAAGGGATGCATATAGTTTTGGAATTTAAATATTTAATAGAAGTATGCTACATTCATCACTTTTATAAAAGATCGGGAAAAAATAAAGAGTAACATTTAGTAGAAGCATGCATATAATAAAATATTCGCACATTAAATTACTTAATTTGGCTATAACATTAGACTATCCTTTCATAACAACCTCTATATGACGACCACTAATTTGTTACATGGGATTATAAATCAAACTCAAACAAATTGCCTTCAAAATAATTTCTTCACACCAAAGCGCGCGCACATCTTCCACCCCCCACCCCCATCTCCTTCCAAATTTAAATCTTGATTTCGTCCACGCATATACATAATATATTGTGTATCGACTCTTGTAAAAGTATAAAACAAATTTTATATTGGGAAATTTTGGGCTGAAATATTTCATTGCCAATTAATATATTTACAAATCGTTACACATTAGTTTAATACAGTATTAAAGTAAGCTATTTTTATCCTCACGGACATCATGTTAAAACTTGCTGCCCAATCATTAAGAAGGAAACTTTGATAAGCTTTAGGGCTGGCAAATCAGGTTCACGTGTCGTATTCGGGTCGTGTCAACACACAAGTATTACAGTATTAGTGTCAACCCGAACACGACCCGTTTAATTAATCGTGTCATTTATGTTAACTCGAACACGACCTGTTTATTTTACAGGTTACACGACACAACCCGACTAACCCGTTTAATAAATAGGTCGTGTTAAACCTGCAACTCGACACGACACGATTAACTTTTTAAAATTATAATGACAATTAAGTTTTATGTGAAAATAATTAACTTGTTTTATAATAGTTTTAAATTTTTAATAAGTAATAATAAGTATTACCCAATACTAAAATTTAATATTTAATCAAAATAATATGATAATAATAATCTAGAGTCAAAATAAGTGGCATTCTATCACCGAAGCAAAAACATAAAAAATACTAGTTTGATAAATCATAAAATACATAATAACTATCATCTACTATCAATACTCAAAATAAGAATATAATTGTCCAAGTAAAATGGAAAAATAAAATATATATATATATATATATACTCAAAATAAGAATATAATTGTCCAAGTAATTGCGGGTCAATTTCGAGTCAGTGGGTTAACCCAAACACGACCCGTTTAGTTTGCGGGTTAAGCGTGTTTGACCCGAAATTAACCCAAACCCGTTTATGTTTGACCCAAACCCGCTAATTTCGTGTCGAGTTCGTGTCGAGTTAGCGTGTCGTGTCAAATATTGCCAGCCCTAATAAGCTTGGTGCTTAATTCACAACTGATCATGACAAAAGCCTGCAAAAAGTTCTTAGCAGAGAAGTTCCCAGCTAGCCCGCCGGCCCCTTAATTAAGGGCGCTGGCTTAATTCTGTAATCACTAGTTTATGTATAGAGAGAAATATTCAAATTACACCGGTATAATCGCTAGATTATAGATATATAACATTATATATATATATGGTTGATTCATCTCCTTTTCCCCATTTTCCATATATAGACTTGTGATGTAAATAAATTCTTAGGAGCCTAATTTTTGTTTACTTGCATATATATATGTGTGTGTATGTATCCACATTAATTGATAAAGACCATGCCTAAAAAACACGACATACACATATCTTTCTCCTTTAATTCTCTCTATAAATACCCTCCTTCTATTCCCATCATCCCATACCAAAATTTAGCTATTTATATCATTGAAACTCTCTCACACATTACACAAACAAACACCAAATGGAGTTGTTCAAGCTCTTGTTTAGTAATGACTACAACCCTTCCACTCTTTGTAACACCAACTACTAGTACAAAAGAACTAGTTCATGTTGATCAAGGGGAAAATAATACAATTTCTGATCTTTATGTACCCGAAACTAAAGAACCACCTCCTCCCCCAGGGCGGCCTAGCCGGTTTCTAGCCCAAAAACCTCGCGCTGCAATGACATGTGACAAGTTCCCTAGGGTTTGTAAAAGCAAGGGTAGCAACGGCCCAGACTGTTGCAAGAAAAAATGTGTAAACGTGATGAGTGATAGACTCAACTGTGGAAAGTGTGGGAAGAAGTGCAAGTATTCGGAGATTTGCTGCCGAGGGAAGTGTGTGAACCCATCCATGGATGAGAAGCATTGCGGCAGCTGCAACAACAAGTGTAAGAAGGGAGGGTCATGTGTGTATGGCTTGTGCAGCTATGCTAATTAGAAATTATCGTTTGGAATTACATTTATTATTGTTGCAATAAATTTAATGAGTTTCGTGGACGTGCAGATATATTGTAGTTTGATTGTGTTAAACGATTAATAAATTGTATCATCGCTCAATGTGTATGCGCAACATGTTCTTGTAAAATTGCATGTGTTATATTATAAATAAAATGATCGATCATATCATTATGTTCTTAATTAATTTGTTTACTTATATATATAAACATTTTATGACCCAGGATAAGTGAAGAGTTTAGTGTCATAATCCCCTAGTATACAATGACCATACCAATAACATAGTTATATTGCACTCGCATACTACATCTGCACGCAATGCGGAAAAAAAAATTAAATGAATAATAATAATAAGGGTGATTTTAAATGCACCCACTAGATTAGGCTTCTCACCCCACTTTTTTTTCACCCCATTAATTTTTTGAAAAAATCTTTAAACTCACCCCAAGGTGGGGCGAGTTTATTAAAAGTAACACCTCTATAGAAATGAAAATTTAGTGACGAATAATTTGCCATTACTTCTCACAAAAATTCAATTGCATAGAATTCATTAGATTATGAGTGGAATTTACATGAAAATTAATTCTAAGCAAGTAAATATTGAAAACTAAATTTCTTGGAAAATATTATTTTAACTGGCTATCTTCAATATTACCTATAAAACAAATCCATCAATAATTCAAGTGGAATAGCGCTCAACACAGCCGAAAAAACTAGCCAATCGAAAATTTCATTCTTACTACAAGAACACGGAATCCAAAGCGCTAAATCACAGATGTTCCCCAAAACACAGAACCGAGTAAGGATGATTATAAATGCACTTTATCAAAACAAATAAAATTAATGAAGAAAAATACTTTTGAAGTGAGACAAAATCATATTATTCAATCTTCTTCCAATTAATTTCCCAGCAGATGAGATGAAAGAATCTACTGATTAGTTTCGCTGTAGATAGAGAAAAGAAGAAGGGGATGAAAGAATAAGAGAAAAAGGGGTTTTATTACGCTCGGGTAACAGCAGCAATAGCATGAGATTTTTGGTGGGGTGAGTTTACAGATCTTAATTAGGTTATTTTAAGTAAAAATTATTTAATGTAAAAATTTTAGGTGGGGTGAGAAGCCTAATCCAGTGGGTGTATTTAAAATCACCCTTAACTCTTCTGTCTCAAATTAGGATTATTCAAGAGTATCTATTTTCCTTTAAGATGTACTCTTTAAAGAAAATAATAATTTTCATATAATCAGTAGTCAAGAAAATTTTATTACTTATTAACTATTCGATCGTGGTATATCTATTATGTTCCAAAATGAAATAATACTATATTTTAGGATGGGAGAATAAATTATTACTTATTACTATATGTATGCTGAAATTAGTGTTTTCGATCTAAAAAAATATTAAAATTAAAGTGGAGCTATCAATTAAGAAATAATAAATATAAGAATACGTGTGCCATACAAAACATATATTGGTTGCTAGATTTCTACAACCCCTCGCCTCCTTCACAAGTACTATGTCTAGTTGGAACTAGTCTCAACCTAAACACCGATCTCTTATATATATTCAGTGGTGAATCCAAAAATTTGGTTTAAGGGGGGGGCGGAATTCAAAACACACAAAAACATGTCTAAAGGCATCAAATTTTAATGCAAATATAATAGCATTACTTATAATACTTTATACGACTCAAATTGCGAATATGAACAATTATAATGATTGAATTACAATAATACAATGCAAACATAATAATATTGTGTAATTAATCAAGAAATACAACTAATAGTAAAAAGTAGATATAAGAAATGATTTACTTTGGTAGTGTTGGAAAAAAGGGTAAAAAATACAATTTTCGAGCCATTTTGAAGGTAATTTTCAGTGGGACTTCACACTATTGTGAAAGATTATTATATATTTGTTTTCTTGTCTGTGAGGACATTGAAATTGTATATATATTTTTTTTTTTTGCTATTGATGTGTATTTGAATTTTGAATATTTGTCCAATAGCATTATATTTTATTTTTGGCTGCTAATCTGCTATTGTAGATGTGTATTTTATTTTTGGTTGTTATTGTTGATGTGTATTTTAAATTTTGAATATTTGCCCAGAAAATTGCTAGTGTTTTTTTTTTAGGATTGACGTTTTTGGTAATGTACCCTACCAAACTGTACCATACCAATATTTCGTTATACCGAAGTTTTGGTATGGTAATGGTAATGGATTTTGGCATACCAAATTTTCGGTACGGTATTCAGTATCTTCGGTATGGTACGGTATTGTACCAAATCCACCCCTATGAAGGATCATCTCTCATGTGTTATTACGCATTCAAGAGATATATGGCTCTCTCTCGACCTTGTAGGGGAGTGTGCAAATTACAACGACTCATGTGCCGACTCGGAAAAGGCCAGCCACGCAGTTTTATTTTTCAAGAGACAAGGTGGACAAGTTTTGTTTACTTTATTATTTTCAAAGTGAAATATTCCACCTAAAGTTTAAACTCTTACGATTAGATACTCTAAAATTTTAAGTTCTACACATAGATCCCTCTATATATTTTTTTTAATACCCCATTTGCAGTTTTTTTAAACATCGAATCCAATGAGGGGCAATTACCCCCCTTGCCCCTTACGTATCGGATACCTTGATGTTTCAAGTACTTCTACACATAGGTCCCTATATATTTTAAAAAAATACCCCATTTGTAGCAACAATAACAATAACAAATTCAAACCCAATGAGGGGCAATTTCCCCCTCTACCCCTTACTAGGGCCGCCTTATATTGTTGCTATCCCTCAATCATATGTGTCTAATTGCAATAATTAACGCTCCACTTGATAACAATATGGAAAATAAAAAGAAAAATACTTGAATTGTGTGAGAAGTTGAAAAATAAGTTGAGACATACAATGAAATGTTCTCTATTTCATTGTTATTTTTATGAGTAGATGTCCTCTATTCTTCAATATTTTTTGTGGAAAATTTTTCTTCCTCAACCACGGAAGAAATTTTTTCTATGGAAAAAGTTACAAGGTAAGAAGATATCTCAGCAAATGGCTCAACTTATTTTTCAACATTTTACACAAATCAAATATTTTTATTTTTCATATTATTATTGAACAGAGCTTCAATTATTGAATTTTATTCATTCATGTATATATATTTAGCAATTCTGCAGACTCCGTTATTTATTTATACCCTATGTGTGGATGAAGCAATACTATTTTTCATAAAAATGGTAAATGACAAAGCTTATAATTCCATCATTTAAAATTTCTTCGATTGTAATTTTCCATATTTGGACATCATATATATACATATATATAATTTTGGAATTGAAGTGAATTACAATTTCACTTGTTTGGATAGTCAAGATATCTAATTTAAATTATATAAAAAAAATTCACCAAAACAAGAATTAGAGAATTACGCCTCATCCCATGGAATTTCAACTCGGAAATTTTGATCGCAAAAATCTAGCAGATTTCCAGCATATAAAATTTCAATTTTTTTGCTCATTTTCTCAAACAAAAGACTTTCGCTCAAATGCTGAATTTTTTTCTATATCCAAACAGTACGAGAGAGGGAAAACAAATTCTGAGGAATGGATTTGGGGAAGGAAAATGAAGTATATATAGGAGAGGAAGGGACAACAATTAATTAACTGCTTGGTTTTCTTATTGATTTTTGAATTTAATTATTTAATTTAAAATTATTAAATCCTTAGATTAAACTGTTCTGTCTGAATCAACAACATGCGCCAATTAAGCGCTCACATTCACAAAATTCTCTTGATGTACTGGCATATACTTAGTTCACTTTTTCCTTTTAAGTCCTAAAACCATTAATATTAGTAAGTAGAATACACGTCTTATAAATACTTTAAGGATCCGTTTCATAAAAATATGAAAAAGAAAAATAAAAACAGTTGATGTTTGTGAAAAATTTGAAAATAAGTTGAGACATATAGTGAGATATCTTCTTACTTTGTTATTTTTTCCATGGATAAATTTTCTTTGGTGGTTGGAGAAGAAAAAAGTTTCACAAAAGATTATGAAGGATGGAAAACATCTACTCATAAAATGAGCATGTGATGGAGCATATCTCATTACATGACTTAACTTATTTTCTAACTTTCTACCTGAAAAATAGGATTTAATGTTAAAGAGAAAAGAGGAAAGAAAATTGCATTTGTGGCATTGGAGTAAAAATTCAAATCTTGTGAAGATTGTACGTACGTGAGAAGCTAAACATTTTTTGCCCATTGGAGTAAAAATTCAAATCTTGTGAAGATACTAATTAATATAGTAAAATGGGTTAGTCTCTTAGTTTTTTACCTAACTTCTAAATTTGAGAAGACCACTTACGATGCCAAACACATCACATTATCAAGGGAATTTTTACCATCGTGAATAAATATACCATCTCTAGATTTGCTAACAGCAGGACAGCGCAATGCCTTGCTTTTAATGAAAATTTCACCTTATTCCCGAATGATTTGTCCTCTAACTTGTCGCGAAATCAACAAAATTTTGCATGCTGATTTTGAGTAGTTTACGTTGTTTTGTTGTTCTTAAAAAAAATTTCTTTATTTTACGGCATATATAGATTTTTAATACGTCACCTTTTTTATGTTATTTTATTAGTAAATTGATTTACATGTGTTTAAGTCAGTACGTACCTCAAATACATAAATAAATAAAAGGTCAGTATCGTACCAACCTTTGATTGCCTAATTATAACACATGTTGGTCAAACAGAAGACAATATTGCACAGCAAAGTGCTCCTGTAACGGTTTTTCTTTTAACTTTGAATAATTTTCAACTGAGTATTTTAAATTCTTTTTTTCCCCCATCTAAATTAAGAAACGTTATTATATATATATAAGGAAAACCTTCATTTCTTGCTTGGATGATATAATTGAAATGAGTTTGTCAAATTTATTTATTTATTAATTCCACTTGTCGAAAACACATTTTTTTTTATCTCGTGCATTTAATAAATAAAAGGTCAGTTTCGTACCAACCTTTAATTGCCCAAATTATAAACTTTAATAGAATTTTTATAAAACCTTCAAATTCTATAAATAATTTTTATAGAATTTATTTATAATTGAGTCAACTATATATTTTGTGATGTGGATAAAATGTTAGAGGACCCTTACCTAAATAATCCACGTGTATGTGCATATAAAAATGTCTACTTTTAATTTTTAATATTCTAATTAATTTCCGCTGCTTGATTTATAATACGCCAATACAAGTTTTCTTCTTTGAGAGCCTAACTTCTTTTCACTTGCTTCAATTAATTCAGACGATAGCCACTGACTAAGACCATCCCACTAACTATACAACAAGTCAGCCATTTTAAATCCTTACAAATTTCAGTATAAATACCCTTTTCATCAACCTCTATATTTCATCCAATACATTTCATATAACTTCCCCATCTCATTACCAATTCTCTCTCTCTCTCTCTCTCTCTCTCTCTCTCTCACACACACACACACACACGTAGCTCAAAGTTACACCACCATGAAGAATCTAAGGTCCTTTTTAATATTAGCCATGTTCATGGCGTTGATCATTAGCGCTTTGTCAACGCCATCCGAAGAACAAGTTATTGACGAAGAAGATGAAACCCCTGTCCTCGATGAGGAACAAACAACATCACTTCGAGGGGCCAGCCGTTTTCTTGCCCAAAAAACACGTGCCAAAATGACATGCAACAAGTACCCCAGAGTGTGTCGGGCAAAGGGGAGCGCGGGGCCTGATTGCTGCAAAAAGAAATGCGTAAACGTGAAGACAGACAGGCTCAACTGCGGTGCGTGTGGCAAGAAGTGCAAGTATGGGGATATTTGTTGCAAAGGCCAGTGCGTGAATCAGTTATCCAACAAGAGGCATTGTGGGGGTTGCGGTAACAAGTGTGACAAAGGGGGTTTGTGTGTCTATGGACTTTGCAGCTATGCGTAGAAAATAAATTAGGATGGATTATTTTTAGCTGTTAATTAATATTGATGGATTTGTTTGTTAATCTGGTGTGTAAACAGACAATAAAGAGCAAGCCATATATGTACTAAGGGTGGGTCGCCTATGATTATTTATTCTTTTTGTTGGTTCTTGTAAAATTGTAATATTGATATAGTATTCAACTAGTTTTATAACCCGCCCGATGGGCGAACATTTGTAAATTGCTTTGTGAAATTATAATTGTCAAACATTACATGGAAATAACATCAATATTATAAAAAGCATGAAAGATATAGCTTTAGAATACACATCATAAAGTAATTGTAAATGAATAGTTATGGTAAAAACTTATTCACAAAAACTATTACCAAAACTTATGCTCTCATAAAACTAAATCTATACTATGAATATGGTTCACAACTATTGCCATGATCACATCCTTTTGGTGTATACTTTAAAAATCTTCCTTGCTACATAAGTATCTTGGGGAAATTTTTCGCGGAAATATTATATCACTGGGAAGCTACTATAGGTAAATGCATTTATATGTTCTGCCAATTAACATTACATTATAAATCAACAACAATATATAATAAAGAAGCATGAATTTGTTAAAAATGAAAGAAGTGTACAGATTGGGAGGTACGGAAAACAAATTAGAAACGTTGTGTTTTTCAAGCAAAATTGTTATGCAAAATCTATTTGTATTTGCAGGTTGATAACCAACAACTAATCATTTATATGCGGACCAACAAAATTTAAAAAGTTAAGCAAATAGTTACAGAATTTCTACATTTATTTGATGTACGTGTATGTGTGTTTTCATATATACATTCAGAGGAAAAATAAAATTAGAAAAAGGGAAAATGGGATTTGTCCATAATCGTGTAGAACACTTTAATTAAGAGAATAAGTTTGCGCTCGATCTTATATATAGTTTAGCAATTTAATTTAACATTTATGTGTACGCGCGCAGATATATATATATAGTTGCAAAAAAATTACATTCCATGGAATATAAACATATATTAAAACATGACCTCAGAAAGAAATTTGATTGCATTGATACAATGACAATTTGAATGAAAGCAAACATGAATCCCATGTCATCGTCGCACACCAGAACACAAGCCTCAGATCCCGGTAATACATACTTAACAGAAAAATCGGTCATTGAAATCCCGAGAAACTTGGTTCCGAATAATCCTCACACAAGTCGTTGAATGAAGACCCATTGTTCAAACTAAAAACAGCTGAATCATCGCCAAATTTACATCGGAATATCACCCTGGACTCCATCTGCATTTCATAAAATAAGAAAGAATAAAAGCTACTCCAATAAAAATACTAAATATGATATACACAAGGAGAGTTGAACACATCAGGACCGATTGTGAAATATGTCTACTTTGTTGTGCGTAAGCATAATAGATAATTACAACCTACGTACCGAAAACACCAACTCACGATGACAAGAAAACGTGTCTAATCTATTAACAATCAAACATCAGACAATAAAGTAAACCAACCAAACTTGACCACCCAAAAAGCCGTTGAGAACCATTTGATAATTATACTGATAAACAAAAAAATGTCTGAGATCCAACTTATATAAATGGAAGTCTGTGTAAATAATAATATGCCTAACAACATAAGGACCTGACTTTGGAAAATTATTCTACAAACAATATAGGTAGTAACCAAACCTGAACGAATGAATACTATCTCTACCAATGCTGTAAATTCAAAACTCCATAAACGACTACCCAGATTGAATAATAAGTAAAAATGCACTTATACGAAGTATATTCACAATAATTCGCATAGAATTCTAAAAAAAAGGGCCAGTATTACCTCACTCTCACACCTAAGATCCAATGAAACGAACAGATAAAATACACTGAATCAATAAACCAATAATGAAACGACAATGACCAAACTAAACCCGCTAACGTGATAAGCCTGACTCAATTCAAATCTTTTAATGGGATAAACAACGTGAAACACCCTATAACTACTTTATACCGATCGATACATTACCAACCTGGCAACGCGCACACATAATGTAACCCATCGGATAAAAACACAAAAAATTCAAACTGAAATTTGAACTTCACCCAAATACCATAAACAATATTACGTCATAATAATAATAATAAAATAATAATAATAATAATAATAATAATAATAATAATAATAATAATAATAATAATAATAATATAAATATTTCGTCATATTAAATAGGGACAATAAAGTAAATTAACATTATTTAATATAGTCAATAATTGTTTAAAAAAAACCAAAAATTGTCCTTCGTTAAAAACTCGTCCTTTAAACTAAGTCCATAAATAGATTGACCTTCGTTAAAACCACTATAAAATAATTGTCCTTAATTATTATTTTCTATATTTAAAGTGTAGATAATTGTTCTTCATCATATATAATCTATGCTATTGGTTACATACAAATATAGAAAAATACTATAGAAAATAATAGTAAAGGATATTATATAAATGGCAGTAATAATAAAAGACATCCAATAAAAATATTTATTTTAAAGGACAACTTTTCAATGAAGGACAAACTATTAATTATTTTATTATTTCAAATAATTAAGTTGAATTCCAATACGACATTTCTTAAAGATAATTACAAGAAAATAAAAAGAAAATAAAATTTAGAATTAAATCAATGAAAATAAATTTAAACAAATTCAAACACACATCACAAGGAATTCAAACAAAAAGATAAATACAAAAGTAATTCAAAAAAGGTCAAGCATGTGGTCCTTAGCTTTCAATTTTCTGTAGGCAATACTTTTTTTATTTTTTAAAAATCATTAGGCTCTGTAGAAAACTAGCGTCATGACATAAATAACAAAAAAAGGTAGATAGAGGCTACAAAGTCCTACCCTCTAAACTTACAAAAAGGTCCTTTAAAAGAACTAAGAATAATAGAAAAAATAACTAAAACTTGAAAAATGAAGTAAGTTTATATAATAAAAACAGCCAGCCCACTATTGTGGCCTAATTTTCGGAACTTCAAACTTTTTGGAGTCGGGCCCATAACTACTAAGGAGAAAGAAGTGCAAAAAGGGAAATCCTACAACTGCTAAGCACCCCAATGGTCAATGAGCTCCTCCAGCGCTATCACCATCAGCTCTGGAAGGTGAAGGCAGGCCTGCCTCCTATTTCTCTAATAAGTCAGGATCTTCTTCCCTGATCAACTGGATGATTGAAAGGACATCACCTCTCTTCTCCAAAATCTTGGCCTCAAGCTCCAAAGTAACACCCATGTCTTTTGGGAGCTTAATACCCTTGAGATTGTCAAGTTGGTCAAGGGCGAGGTCGGGAGCCTTGTAAAAACCAGCCACGTAGGCATCGCAGACCTTGGCAAATTGGCCCCCTTGTGCGCTGAAGCTCTTAACGGCCTGGACCTCAATTGCAAGAATGGAGTCTTTTAGGTCCTTGGCCTCCTTCTCTAGCTCAGAGACCTGGTTCTTAGTGGCCTCATGTTGATGAAAAGCAGCAAAGAGCTCGTTCTTCTTGATTTCTGGTTAAGACTAGAGCTCCTTTATGCTTTCCGTAGCCTCTTCTCGACCTTCATGCTCGAGCTCCATCAATTTTTGAGCCTCTTCCCTGGCCTTGCACTCGAGCTGTATGACCTGTTGAACTTCATCCTTTGCAGCACGTTTGAGCTTAACATCTTTGCGTGCCTCCTCCAGCTCTGCATTTAGGCTTGTTATTCTCCTTGTCGGCCTTCTCAGCATGGGCCAAAGCCCCCTCAAGCTCAGCCTGCAACTCTTGCAACTCTCCACGGGCCTTCACCAAGGCAGACGAGAGCTGCCAATTAAAAGTCCCCTCCTAAGCTATATGGAGGGTTGAGTAGAAAAGGGAGATGGCGTAAAAAAAAATAATACAGTCAGAAGAGCTTGAAGGAAAGTAAAAATAAAAAAAAAGTTAGGAAGAACAGAGAGACTACCTGACTTATGTAATGACCAAACTACCGGCCCCCACCAATCTGGCATTCTGGAGCATGCCTTCCCTAAAAGGAGGTAATGTCACCCCAGGAATAAAGAATCCAGAGTCGTCAGTCCTTGTGGACTTTGGAACGTTATATGTGGGCCCCATAACTAAAGGCGAATTGCTGATGGGCCTCCCCGAGATCGAGCTCTTTCAGCTCATCTTTATCGTTAGAGACCACTCGCTTGTACATGCCCCTCACAGGATAAGCCCCTTTCTGTGGGGAAATGGAGCATCGGCGTACTCGAGCTCTGCATTCATCCCTAGCTTCGTCTCACATGGACTACATGGAGGAAGATTGGCCAAGGTACTTGTCATCATGTCGACATAGGAGCCGATGATGTCTTCACTTTCCACGACCTGTTTAGGAGCAGGTCGTATTTCCTCAAAAGCTGGAACTGAGGCCACAGTGGCCAGGGGCGCGGTAATAGAGGTCCCCTCATCTACCTTAGTCCTGTTTACGGCTAAAGGACCTCTCTGAGAAGTCCTCTTTCCTTCTATTTACCCTCTTTGGACTAATTACCAGAGGTCTACCTGCACAAGCAGAAAGGAAACATAAGAAAAATAATAGTCAAGAGCTCTGATTAAACAGAAAGAGATTTTAGAGCAATATACTTACTGGAGGGCGGCAAGAAAAAAACTTGGCAAATAGGGAAAATGTCTAGCGGAGCTCCTTTAGCTGGCTCTCCCTTAGGCTGTTTGGACCTCCTCTGCTGGAGCCTACCCTCCTCCTCTTCCTCTGTTTCTTCGACAGTAAAAAGTGCTATTGGCCCACCTTTTGAAGTTTGAGCAGGGGCAGCGGAGGGAGGTCCTTAAAAAAGGACCACTTCACGGTCAGTATGGTTGGGTCCATGCTTCTGGGTCTGGGATTGGGACCCAACCCAATTTCCAGCAACCATGCTAGGCTTTCTCTTTGTCGTTACAAAGTTTCGAAAGGGACAACGAGTTAGCTCAGAGACAAACACATAGAGAAATAAAAGGAACAACAGCTTCTACGACTTACGTATAGAAAGTGGCTCGTCGAACCGGGTATTGAGGCCAAAGACGCTGGGGCAACCTGGCTCATACTCCCAGCCAGTGCCAGAGATATAGAATAACCTCTTCTTCCAGTTGGAGATGCTCCCTGGGAGGTCTTGGATGATCTTGGGAACTCCCAGCCTGGAAGAGCAGCTGAGAGTCCCCCTATTGCGTGGATCTCCAACCTTGTATTAGAACAAAAGCAGGAACTCATCAGCAGAGATCTTGTGACTCCCAACAGATATGTCCCTGAAGATTAGGATGGACCTTATCAGATAGCTCCACATATTGGTAGGAACCTGCATAGGGGAGAGATATAAGACGAGCAAGAGCTACCTTAAATGGTCGTCCATGGGGAATCTGAGCCCACGCTTAAAGGAGGACTTGTAGAAACAGACATCACCTAGTCGGTAATAGCAAGCCCTCTCTTCTGGCTCTAGATATTTGACCTTAACACTTAAGGGGGTCTGGTATCTCTCCCGGAGTGCCATTGTTATTGCAGTAAGACCTTTATATGGACATATCTATATGTATATCACCGATTTCACTTTTTTCTCTATGTTATTGTATATATATAATATATAATGTATATGTATATAGCTTCACAAGTTGCTAATGAATTTGTCGAATAGGAAAATAAGTTATATTGATTACATTACGATCACAATTTACCAGCTTTTTAATATTGGAATGCCATTTAATGCAGCTACACCTCTTTATGAATGTACCTAACATGTATGTCACCGATCTCACTTTTTCCTCTTTGTTTTTGTATATATATATTGTCTCTGTATGCAATTTCAAAAATGGCAAAAGAATTTGTCAAACGTAAATTTCTGGATCACACGATCCAAATGTCCTGGCTTGGTCTTGAACATCTTAATAATGCTATACAACAAAAATCCCCTGCTCAAATCGACGAGCTTCACCAATTTGGAGTTGCCTTGCTTCAAGGGTTGAATTGCACTCATGTATTGGGTAAGTCTTATTTTATTTGATATAGAATATGTATGTTGTTACTTTCTTCCTTGTTTACTATATATATATATATATATTTTGTTTTCTTTCCCAAGAGGATTATAGCTGTTCTTTCTTCCTTCTTCTATTAAACAAAATGAAAAAAATATATTTTTATTTTGTTTTGTAGAACTCAACAATGGATAGCTACGCGTTAAGAAGCAGAGAGTAAAGCGAAAAAACGGATGAACATGAATACAAGGTAGGTGTCTCCCCCTCACATTAAAGCTACCCCATTAAGGTCCGGTAGAGGACATCATCACAATCAACAGGCAGACCTGGTCACAGTCCCTGCAAACCAGGTCCAGGCCACTACAAACACTATTTTGGCCCTAGCAAATATGGTGCCGAACGCGGAAAATAAAGTTGAGACCGATAGAGCTAGATGTTATATAGATCATTTGAGACTGCGTAATCCAAAGGAAACTACCCCACTAAGGTCAGGTATTTCACATCTCATAATAAGTAGACTGCTCCTGTCTCGGCTGGCTCGACTTCGATTAAACCGGAGATTAAGGCCAAGACTAAAGTTGCCGCACATCCAGTTGAACCGGAGATTGAAGTGAACAATTCGGATGTTTTAGGGAATGATTTTAAAGTAGAGATGTCAATTGAATGAAGCCCCGGTAGACCTAATGCCAAGCCTAGTCAACAACCAGGGTTGGATTTGATTTACAAACAAGAAGATGAAAATGGTTAAGATGATTAAATAACTTTAATACAGTATGTCATCAACGACATGACCCAGGCCAGGGACTTAGACTTTTAGCCCAGTCCTAAGCCTGATGATACTCAGGACCACGTTGTAGTAGACCCCGTGCTGGAGGGACAGATTGAGGCCGAGACTGAAGCTTCCGGCCATCAAGTTGAATCAGAGAATAAAGTGAACAATTCAGATGTTTTGGGGAAGAATTTTGAAGTAGAGAACACTGATCTAGTGGATAAAGCCCCGGTTGACCCGATGCCAAGCTAAGTCAACAAGTGGGACTTAAATTTGGTTAATGACCAAGAAGAAGAAAACGGCCAAGAAGATCAAACAACTTTAATACAGCATGTCATCAACAACATGACACATGCTGGGTACATAGATATTGAGCCTAATCCTGAGCGTGATGATATTCAGGACCACGCTGCTGCAAATCCTGTTTTGAACTATACTTAGGATCGAGCTGCTGCATAACCCATTTTGGACCGAGCAGACTTGGTGCTGGGGGGACAGATTGAGGGAAAGACTAAAGCTGCTGGGCGTTAAGTTAATTTAGAGAATGAAGTGAACAATTCGAATGTTTTGGGGAAGTATTTTGAAGCCACGGTTGACTAGATGCCAAGCCTAGTCAACAACCAGGGCTTCGATATAGTTGATGATCAAAAAGATTAAAACAGCCAGGAAGATCCAACATCTTTAACGCAACATCTCATCATTGACATGATCCAGACTAGGGACTTTAATTTTGTGCCTGATCTTAAGCCTGATGATACTCAGGACCACGCTGCTGCAGCTAAGCAACATCTGCAATGCTGCAGTGTTTTGTAATCTTAGGCGTTGTAACCCGAGACATCCTTAGTTCAGCGTAGCATTAATCCCCCGCCCCGACTCCCCGCTTCAGCACCGTCCCCCGTCCTAGCACTGTCAAGCCCAATTAATAACTAAGGCTTAGATTTGGTTGACGACCAAGAAGATGAAAATGACCAAGAAGACTAAATAGCTTTAATACAGAATGTCATCAACAACATGACCCAGGCCGGGGATTTAGACTTTCAGCCCAATCCTAAGCCTGATCTCTGGACCTTGCTGCTGCAGATCTCGTTCTGGACCCAGCAAACCCTGTGACGGAGGGGCAGATTGAGGCTGAGACTGAAGCTTCTGGCCATCATTGAACCGAAGAATGAAAAGAAAAATTTAGATGTTTTGGGGAAGAATTTTGAATTAGAGAACACTGATCTAGTGGATCAAGCCTCGATTGACCCAATGCCAAGCCAAGTCAACAACCAGGGCTTGGATTTGGTTGGCAACCAAGAAGATAAAAATGGCCAAGAAGAACAAACACCTATAATACAGCATGTTATCAACGACACGACACAGACCGGGGACTTAGACATTGAGCCCAGTCCAGAGCCTGATGATATTCAAAACCCTGCTGCTGCGGATCCCGTTCTGGATGATAGTGAGGATTGCGCTGCTGCATATCCCATTTTGGACCCAGCATACTTGGTGTTGGGGGGACAGATCATGGCCGAGACTGAAGATGTTGGGCATCAAATTGATCCAGAGAATGAAGTGAACAATTTGGATGTTTTAGCGAAAGATTTTAAAGCCCCGGTTAACCAAATGCCAAGCCTTGTCAACAACCAAGGATTGGATATGGTTGATGATCAAGAAGATGAAAACAGCCAGGAAGATCCAACATTTTTAACATAACATGTCATCATTAACATGATCTAGACCGAGGACTTTGATTTTGAGCCTGATCCTAAGCCTGATGATACTTTAGGACTAACTTGCTATAGCTAAGCAACATCTGCAACGCAACGGTCTTTTGCAATCATAGGCGTTGCAACTCGGGATATCCTTAGTTCAGCTTACCATTAATCCCTCACCCTGCCCCCGCCTCACCCTGCCTCAGCTCCCGGCCGCAGCACTGTCCCCCGCCTTAGCACTGTCAAGCCCAATCAACAACCAAGGCTAGGATTTGGTTGATGACCAAGAAGATGAAAACAGCCAAGAAGATTAAACAACTTTAATACAGCATGTCATCAATGACATGACCCAGGCTGGGGGCTTAGACTTTCAGCCCAATCCAAAGCCTGATTGTACTCAGGACCGCGCTGTTGCAAATCCCGTTCGGGACTTAGCAAACCCATTGCTAGAGGGACATATTGAGCCCGAGACTGAAGCTTCTGGCCATCAAGTTAAACCAGAGAATGAATTAAACAATTTAGATATTTTGGGAAAGAATTTTAAAGTAGAGAACACTGATCTAGTACATGAAGCCCCTGTTGACCCGATGCCAAGCCCAGTCAACAACAAGGGCTTGGATTTGGTTGATGACCAAGAAGATGAAAACGGCTAAAAAGATCAAACAACTTTAATACAGCATGTCATCAACGACATGACGTAGGCCAAGGACTTAAACATTGAGCCCAGTACTGAGCGTGATGATATTCAGGACCTCGCTGCTGCAGATCCCATTTTAGACCCAGCAGACTTGGTGTTAAGGGGACAGATTGAGGCCGAGATTGAAGCTGCTAGGCATCAGGTTGATCCAGAGAATGAAGTGAACAATTCGAATGTTTTGGGGAAGGATTTTAAAGCCCCAGTTGACCAGATGTCAAGCTGAGTCAACAACCAGGGCTTGGATATCATTGATGATTAAGAAAATGAAAACAACCAGGAAGAACCAACATTTTTAACATAACATGTCATCATCGACGTGATCCAGACCGGGGACTTTGATTTTGAGCCTGATCCTAAGCCTGATGATACTCAGGACGCACCTGCTGCAGCTAAGCAACATCTGCAATGCAACGGTGTTTTACAATCTTAAGCATTGCAATCCGGGACATCCTCAGTTCAGTGTACCATTAATCTTCCACCCCGCCTCAGCACCATCCCCTGCCCTAGCACTGTCAAGCCCAGTCAACAACCAGGGTTTGGATTTGGTTGACAACCAAGAAGATGAAATCGGCTAAGATGATTAAACATTTTTAATACAGCATGTCATTAACGACATGACCCAAGCTAGGGGCTTAGACTTTCAACCTAGTTCAAAGCCTGATGATACTTAGGACCGTGCTAGTGCAGATCCTGTTCTGGACCTAACAAACCCATTGTTTGAGGGACAAATTAAGCCCGAGACTGAAGCTTCCGGCCATCAAGTTGAACCGGACAATGAAGTGAACAATTCAAATGGTTTGGGGAAGAATTTTGAAGTAGAGAACACTCAAATGATATTTAGGACCGTGTTGCTGCAGATCCCGTTCTAGACGATACTCAGGATTGCGCTGCTGCAAATCCCATTCTCGACTCAGTAGACTCATTACTAAGGGGACAGATTGAGGCCGAGACTGAAGCTGCTGGCATCAGGTTGATCCAGAGAATGAAGTGAACAATTCGAATGTTTTGGGAAAGGATTTTAAAGCCCCGGTTGACCAAATGCCAAGCCTAGTCAATAACTAGGGCTTGGATATGGTTGATGACCAAGAAGATGAAAATGGCCAAAAAGATCCAACATCTTTAACACGACATGTCATCATTGACATGATCCAGACCAGGGACTCTGATTTTGAGCCCGATCTCGAGCCTGATGATACTTAAGACCACGCTGCTACAGCTAAGCAACATCTGTAATGCAACAATGTTTTGCAAAATCAGGCGTTGCAACCCGGGACATCCTCTGTTCAGTATAGTATTAATCCTCAGCCTAGCCCCTTCCCCACACTAGCTCTGTCCCCCAACCCGGGACATCCTTGGTACAACATATTATTAACAACTTGCACCACTCCGCCCCCGCCTAGCTCCGTCCCATTTGTTTCTCGGGTTCCACTACACAACCTACTGCACCAAGGAAATATCCAACTTCTATGAGGTTGCACACTATCCTAATCGCTATCTTTTTCTACCCGAAATTTTTTACAAAACGCGTAATCTTATTTTATGCTTTATGATTTTTCTTTATATTTTAATTGATATATTGCTTTAATTTCACTTGTTTTTAGTTGAAGAAGAATATATTTTCCACTGAAAAGATCAACGAAGCTGTAGAATTTTCATGTGCGGTTTTAGCACTATTCTCTAAATTTCCAGTCAAGCCGAATGTTTGGCTTGTTACGGAATGGCAGTATAAATAGCCGAGTTTAGGGAATTGATCCATTTTGATCCTAATAAGGGGTTGCCCATAAAACTTGAGATTGATAGTGAAATTCAATACAGCGACGAATACTTGGTGAATATAATTGCTTTGCTTGAAAAAGTTGGATCATCGGGTTTCAGCGTAGCGGAAAATGATGGAAAAGTTTTTGTGAAGTTGAATATGGATCATATGACCAACAATGTGTAAGTATATTCACATTGTTATTAGTTTTCATTTTTTTTCGCATGTGTTTATTTTTTTTGGTTTATTTCTTCATAATATGCTTACGTACCGATACTACCTTGAATATGCTGCATAATAGGAAAGTGCTCCTAAGGAACTTTCTTGGAATTGACATTCAACAGCAGGTTCAATAGGAGGGGGAGGGGGGGGGGTCAACAACAGGTTCAATATGAGGCGGCTTAAATGCTACACAAGGTATTCATTTAAACTAGCCGCATCCCATTGTGATTAATTTAGTTTTCTTACCGCTGTTTGAAAAGCTACTCCTGCTAAATAATTAGTGATGATTAGTTACTTCTTTTAAATTTACCAGGAACTTTTGACTTTTCGCTCTT
This sequence comes from Lonicera japonica, assembly GCA_021464415.1. Lineage (NCBI taxonomy): Eukaryota > Viridiplantae > Streptophyta > Magnoliopsida > Dipsacales > Caprifoliaceae > Lonicera > Lonicera japonica. Next base: position 51,244 of record JAKCWG010000848.1, read on the forward strand.
GAAGACTAGCTTGTTTGGTGTGAATTATTTTGCTCAGTTTTTTTTAAATGAAAATTGGTGCAAAGCCTGATATTAATAAAAAAAATATTTAAAATACAAGAGAATAAAGGAAATCAAACAAATTAAACAATATAAGCTAACATAACAAGCAATAAGAACAAACTAAACCTTGACTTGGCCTTATCTATACAGAGTATCCAATTTTGTCCTCATTCCTCGGCTGGGCTCATACAAGAGAGTTATAAGCACTACTACAAGTAATGACACCATTAGAGTTGGGGAGTCCAAATCAAAGTATCTGCACCAGTAGCAACAACTAATTCAATTTGTGTAGTGATTAGTGACCAGTAGGAATAAATAATTCAATTCAATGATATGTTAAATACTATTTCTTTCTTTGTAATGCTTATAAAGTTGTTAACTAAATTACTAGCCCATTGATTATTTTGAGATTGAAAGAAAAACCTCTCCCCTAGTATGGGAAGTACTTGTTTTAGTCTACAAACTAACCTTTCGTATTTGCAGATCGGGTAATTCCTGGATTTCGTCCTCTTGTTCAGTCTCTTGGTTTGGTTTGGTTAGGCAGTTGCTGAAGGTAGCCTTGTGTCACAGACCACCAACTTGGAGGCTTGCAGAAGGTTCTGGAACCAACGAGAAGACACCAAGGAGAATGAAGTACTCTGGAAGCCTCTAGAATAGCTAAATACTTTGTACTTAGAGAATACTCTAGAATTGTATGGATGAATATAAAGTTGTATCGAAATCCTAAAATACTCCTGAGAATCGATCCGGATCGTAGATTAGAATAGATCCCCACCTTCCATTGAGGAGGTGAAGGCTTATGAATAGGGAAAGACCTTATTTGTACCAACATCCAAGAATTGTAAGTTTACTCGAATATAATAAAAGGCTTTCACTTACTTTCCACTCTTGTGTGAATTATCTTTCTCTTTTTTCGTTTTAATGCTTACTTAGTAGCTCATCGGGTTTAAAAGAGTATTAAGTGCCGCACGAGGTATAGCGAAAGTCTAACCCCATGACATTTGGTATCAGAGGAAGGTTATGGGATATGAAAAGAATGTCGAATTCGGAAGTTGCCAACAACCTGGAAAAAGTCCCTGGGTGTGAGGGGAACCGTAACATGGAAAAAAAGCACACGTCGAAGTCAAAGGACATGCTGGCAAGCATGGAGGGATGGATCACAGGAATGCAGACATCCATTCAAAAGATGGGCGAACAGCTCGACGAGGTTAACAATCGCCTCTAGGGACTAGAGGCGAAGGATTCGACAATCCATGACGCTATGAAGGTGTCCATCAACATGTTAGGGATGACCTTCGAAGGGAGATGCATCTCATCCATGAGAGAATTATAGAGGATATTGCTGGACTATGGATTCACATGGAAGGTCAACTAATGGTCCTCCATGAACAAGTGGAAAAGGTAAAAGGAGACTATGCATTATGCAAGAAAATGGCTCTAAGAAGAACGGTTGCGACACATACCGCTCTAAGGGTTGAAGCTCCTAAACCTAAACCCTTTGCTGGAAACATAAATGCAAGAGAAATTGATAATTTCCTTTGGGGTGTAGAGCAGTATATGCGAATGACTGAAGTCATCGAAGATGGTCCTAAAATTCGAACCGCCACATTATACCTCGAAGACACTGCTACCCTATGGTGGAGGAAGAAACATGGAAACATCAAGAAAGGTAAATGCACCATTACTACTTAGGATGACTTCAAAAAGGAGTTAAAGAAACATTTATATCCTGAGAACGCTGAAGCCGAAGCCCATGGATGTCTAAGACGACTCAAGCATACGGGTTTTATCCAAGATTATGTGAAGGAATTCACCACCCTTACGCTGGAGTTACCTGACCTATCCGACAAAGACTCCCTATTCTTTTTTATAGATGGACTCAAAGACTGGGCGAGGACCGAATTAAAGAGGCAGGGAGTATAAGACCTTGCCATGGCCATAGTGGAAACGGAGGAGCTTATAGACTACTTGGAGAAGAAAAAGTCAAGCAAGCTACGAGACAGGAAAGGTGGCACCGGAAATAGTGGGGGAGACTATGGAAACAAGATAGGCAATGGAGCATGCAAACCACCTATGAGAAAAACACAATAGGTAACAATCAAAAAACCCCTCGAACTAATTGGTTTCTCTCTAACTACTCAATGCCATTAAGGCTAAAACCATGACACCCAAGATGCCTGCCAAATGATTGATGTTCGTGGAAGCAAAAGTAAATGGAGTGGCTACTTAAGCACTTGTGGATACGGGGGCCTCCCACAACTTCATATCCCTCGAGGAAGCAAAAAGGATAGGGTTAAAGAAAAACAAAGAAGGAAGATCTCTAAAGGCAGTTAACTCGGCTGCCAAACCCATTCACAGAATAACCAAAGACATCCGTCTAACAATTAGAGAGTGGACCGGCATAATCGATCTATCGGTGGTATTAATGGACAATTTTAAAATGGTGCTTAGCATGGAATTTCTAGATAAGGTAACTGCATTTCCTTTCCTATTTGCCAACGTTGTCTGTATCATGGATGGAAACAACACCTGCATGATCCCAATAGAGAAAACTGCTAAGATATAAACAAAGGCTCTATCTACTATGCAATTTAAGAAAGTATTCCGCAAGGGTGAGACTAGCTACTTAGCTTTTCTTTAAGAATCACCCGATGACGAGCTACTCATACCCCAACCCACGGAAACCCCATCTTATGTTCAAACCGTCATTGACGAGTATAAAGGCGTCATGCCCAAGGAGTTGCCTAAGAAACTACCTAATAGGAGGGAGGTGGATCACAAGATTGAGTTAGAGCCTGGTTTTAAATCCCCATCGGGTGTTCCCTATCATATGGCACTACCCGAGTTGGAGGAGTTAAAGAGGCAACTTAAGGACTTATTTGATGCCAGAAACATACGCCCATCAAAGGCCCTATATGGTGCACTGATGCTGTTTCAAAGAAAGAAATATGGCTCCCTACGGATGTGCATCGACTATCGGACATTGAACAAGGTGACGATTAAAACAAGTACCCGGTTCCCTTAATTGCAGACATGTTTGACTAACATGGGAAAGCAAGGTATTTCACCAAGTTAGACTTGCGCTCGGGATATTACCAAGTACGTATAGCGGAGGGGGATAAGCCCAAGACTACTTGCATGACGAGATACGGCTCCTTTGAGTTCCTAGTTATGCCTTTTAGCCTCACTAATGCACCCGCTACATTCTGCACCTTAATTAATTAGCTCTTCCATCCCTGTTTGGACCGCTTTGTTGTGATATATCTAGATGATATAATAGTCTATAGCACCACTATGGAAGAACACTTAGAGCATCTCCGACTTGTCTTCCAAGTACTAAGGGATAAATAATTATATGTCTAGAAGGAGAAATACTCGTTTGCCTAAGAAGAAGTGTCCTTCCTAGTACATAAAATAAAGTGGGGAAACTCATGATGGAGAAGTCAAAGGTGATGGCCATCAAAAAATGGGAACCACCTACAAAGGTACTAGAATTGAGGTCATTCCTAGGCCTCGTCAACTATTATCGACGCTTTATTAAAGGTTATTCGGCAAAAGCTGCCCCACTTACGGATCTGTTGAAGAAGAACCAACTATGGGAATGGACAAACCAATGCCAAGAAGCGTTCGAGGATCTCAAACGAGCCATTATCGAAGCTCTTGTACTTAGCCTCCCCAACCCGAGTACGCCTTTTGAAATGCACACCGACGCATCTGACTTTGCGATTGGGGGAGTATAATGCAATAAAAACATCCCATCGCATATGAAAGTAAGAAATTGAATGATACCAAAAGGAAATACACCGTGCAAGAGAAGGAGTTAACTGCCATTATACATGCATTGCCTACACCCGTGGCCACAAGTTACTTCCAAACCCAAAAGAAAATCAGTCATAAACAAGCTCAGTGGCAGGACTTCTTAGCATAATTCGATTGCCGATTCGAATACAAGCCCGGAAAATCTAACGTGGTATCTGACGCGCAAAGTCGTAAGGCCGAACTAGCAGCCCTTTGTCGCCCGCAAAGCAACCTTACTACTCAAATCAAAGAAGGGTTAAAGCTTGATCTGCTAGCAAAGAACCTAATAGAGCAAGCTCAAGAAAGAAGGACAAGACGATTCTGGGTCCAAGACGACTACCTGTACACCAAGGGAAATCAGCTCTTTGTACCTAAGTGAGGAAGCCTGCGAAAGGATTTGATGTAAGAATGCCATGATTTCGGATGGGCTCTTTGTACCAAGTATTTGTTTTATAAAAGGGAAGTGAAAAGACTGTATTTTGTTAGTTTTACATGCAAAAGAATTGAGTTACATAGACTTATTTACATGAAAAATATTGTTTCCCACATCTATTATATGCTGACTAATGGATTTTGGATTTTATGAAAAGGAAATATGAGGCTAAAGTAGTTGTTCGACGGATATTGATGTGTAAATGGTGTTGAAAGGATTTGTTTGTAGGAAAATCTAAAACCAAAGTCAACGTTCCAAATAAAAACACTGAAACTTACTTTTAAATTGTTTAGTTTTCACATTTTTACCAAAACTAACTCTACAAAAAAAAGATAGTGCATTCGATTTCATTATTTCTTACGCCTAGACCAAAATAAGTGTAACAAGCCAAACATACCCGTAATTCAATAAAACATTACTAAGGATTAAAAAAATACACATTTTTACCGATTTGAAGTACCTCACAAGAACCCTACTAAGTGCATTCAAATGAATCGCAGCACAAAAAACCATAGTTCTTATAATCATATGCACCTGTAGCAACAAATTGATGGTCAAATATGAATATAACATGGGGTGAGTTTACATGGGATTTTGGTCAGTAAAATAAAGTTTTTATGTCTAGTAAATGGAATAGGCTAACAGTAGCATCCAAACACACACAAAATAATTAAAATATGGGGTATAATAAAAATTGCAACTAAGACGCAGTTTTTCAAATCCAAATATTTCTTGATTGGATTTGGAACATTCTAAGTGTATTAATTCCTGTAGATTGTGTTGCAATTTTTCTTTCCGTTAATTTTTTTTATTACAATACTAATACGATATGATTTATTACTAGATAATATTATATTTGGTATGTCATTTTTACCACATGCACACCATGAAACTTTCACTTTTAACCATTGTGAGATGATTTATCGTGCACTTCTCTATCTATTTAATATAAATCGTATTTATATAAGCATGAGTAAACATAAGAATTATGTGAAAGTTATATATAATTTTTACAGCAGGCGGAGCATTCAAGTATATTTTAATATCTCATATTTGTTTTTTGTTATAGTTTATGTTATTATTTAAAACCAAAACTTATTAACGGTGAATGTATTAGCTATTCGTCGTGTCTTGCTAATGATATTATGCGTCTATATCAGTCCTTCTCCCAAAATTCCAATTTATAGGATTTAGTTAAATTTAATAATAGGTTATTGCCCATTGAAAGAGTCACAACATCATTTCATTGTATTCATTAGCAGCTTATATTTTTCTTATCTCTCTAATTCCTGTTTCATTTTGCTTCATGCTATGAAAATTAAGGTATTAGTGAACCCATCATCGGAGGAATTAAAACTAAAACTTATAACTTCAAATGGAGTAAACATTTGTCTGATAACTAAAACTCGTTATATATGACTTTATGATTAAGGAGAAACAAGAAACCTTTCTTATGTTCAATTGTTTCGTTTATTAATCCCTTTCAGCTATTGAAATTTTTTATTTCTTTTCTACAAAGCAGTTTTGTAACTCTAAAAGTCCTATCCTTGAGCCTTTTCTCTATTAATGCATTACCCACATATATTCATAAATTTCCAATATGCAACTCCATGACTGACCCAATGAATCTCCATTAGAACGAAGGGCGGATCCAAGAAATTTTTGAAGGGAGAGCTAATAATAATGGACAAAAAAAATTGTTTGTTTTTATTGTAATACATTGATTATATTTTTTTATTAAAAATAAAAATAAATATTCAGATGATAGATATAAAGCAAAAAGATGGTACACGAGTGGTTGAGGGAAATAGAAATTAATTAATGCCTCCTGATGCACGAGTAGCGAACAACCATTTTTTTTCTTTATAATATATATTTAAAAAGTTAAAGATTAATGGTTTTATAATATTTGAATTGGGCTAGAAGGTAGGCTAACATTTTGCAAAGGAGTGCACTTATATTAATTTTTTTTTAATTTTAGATCATCTCCAATCGTCTTGTGTAAATTTTGTGTAAATCCTAAGTGTCAAAGTGAGATTTACACTGTGAGAATCCGCAAATGCGACCCCGGGTCTCGTTCTCGTCCTTGGGCGTCTGGAATGTCGGAAATGATTCCGTCGTTCCATTTGCTTCGTCGAGTTGAAATTTCCATATCGGGTGTCCTTATATTCTATTTCTAGATACAAGAGGGTTCATTCAGAGTCGCCAGTACGTTTTACAAGAAAACGGACAAAATAGTTGTGTAAGAGGAAGGGTTACAGATAAGCCTTTCTTTACATATTTGTCTGCGAAACCAGGATTCTATAGGGTTCGAAAACTATATTACGGTTTGGGAAGGTGTTAAGCATCCATTCCACCCTTTCGGTCTCTAGTGATCTTTTATATGTTTATTTTATATTGAAAAACTTGGATGCTTTTACTAACAGTCTACTACTTCCCAAATGAAGAAAACCCTAATTTTTGGAAAAACAGAAAAAGGGATGAAAAACCTTTGTGTTCCGAGATCCAATGTTTTTATTTTTGGAAGATGTAAATACAAGTGACAAAAGTTGTTTTATTTTGAGAGATAGTTTTCCGTATTATTTCCTCAGATAATGACGGTTTTCTCGTGTTTTGAATACTTTTGTAAAAGTTCGGATCTTGTATCGAGACTAATTTAATATGGAATTAGAACTCTTTGAGGGGAGTTTTATCAAACACGTCGCAGTCTAAAAAGACAGGATATGTTGATTTTAATTCCTAGATAAGTTTTATCAGTCCGGGTTTTGAAAACAAGATTTTATCCAGATGATAATGTACTTATTCTTCTGATTTTGCAAACGGTTTTATCAGGGTCTTTTTGTTTTGAAAACAGTAGACTACTTTGTAACTTGGAAATAAGTTTATTCAAATAAAATGTGGACAGAACAACAAAAGTAAAACAAGTACACATATATATAATTTAAATACTATAAGAGATTTTATTTACCTTCCCGACGAGAATAATAATAAGAAAGAAAATATAATGCTGCAGAGAGATCTCCGGCGATAATGATCTTTTCCTTCTTCAGATATTTCCAAGAATTCAATTCCAGAAACGGGACACGTCGAGTGTCGGGAATAAATTCGATAATTCCTCAGAAATAAGATTATAACAGAAAATACTTGACGGAAGACTAGAAAATCAGATATAAGCTAATAATTCTTCAATTCCAAGTTGTTGTCTTGATCCCTTGGGGGTGTTGGCCTATTCATACTGCTCGGGGAAGAATGTCGCGCGACACTTCTCCAAAAAGGGTAAGTGTCGCGCGACATGTTGACCAATGTCGCGCGACAAACGGCTGAAGTGATGTCTATGACAGACTGATGTGTTAGAGAGTGGATGGTCTGGGTCAGAGGGGTTTGTTGTGCGACATAAAGGGGTGATTGTCGTGCGACATAACAGTGATTGTCGTGCGACACACTGATATGTCGTGCGACAATCCCACTTAAAAACAGGTTTGTTTGGCCAACAAACCCTTTCGGTGTAGTTTCCGGTGTTCGGGTGGGTCCAAGACTCCAAAAACAGTACTTCTCGGAGGTCGTTAGGGTTCTTGCAGTGGTCACGGATCGGGGTGTCTACATACACAAAAATAATAAAGAATTTGTTTTGTACTCCAATAGTTTGAAGGGAGAACTAATAATAATGGACAAAAAAAATTATTTGTTTTTATTGTAATACATTGATTATATTTTTTTTATTAAAAATAATAATATATATTCAGATGATAGATATAAAGCAAAAAGATGGTACACGAGTGGTTGAGGAAAATAGAAATTAATTAATGCCTCCTGATGCACGAGTAGCGAACAACCATTTTTTTTCTTTATAATATATATTTAAAAAAGTTAAAGATTAATGGTTTTATAATATTTGAGCTGGGCTAGAAGGTAGGCTAACATTTTGCAAAAGGAGTGGACTTATATTAATTTTTTTTTAATTTTAGATCATCTCCAATCGTTTTATGTAAATTTTGTGTAAATCCTAAGTGTCAAAGTGAGATTTACACAAAAATAATAAAGAATTTGTTTTGTACTCCAATAGTTTGTTTTAGACTTTTGTGTAAATATTAAACTACTAATTAAATACACAAAAGTGGAACCTATCCTATATTTATTCCCTTACTTTTCAAATTCATTTATTTCTAGATACGAGATGAGAAAATAGACGCGAAATTATCTGACGTAGTTGTGTAAATTGGGTTTGTATTTTACACAAATCCTAACTATCAAAATTTCTTATAAGACTGCTGGAAACATTTTTTTTTTACAAAGCATGTAAATTTTACACAAACCAAAATTATACACTATAGTTAGAGATGCTCTTAGTGGATTTTTTTAAATTTTCCCTTGAATTGAACCCACCCCGTCCCCTTTTGGTTCTGCCCTTGTATTAGAACAATACAGTTCAACATGCTTGTCATTGTATAAAGCATGTTAACTCGATGTTACTTTTGTCTAGAAACCTAGAGCATGTTAACTCGATGTGGCACAAAATTGTGGCAAGAGACTTCAGTGACATGATTTGATTGATGTTGCAATGTTTTCTTTGTGTTATTTTGTATTAATTTTCTTCAGGAAATAAACATCATTTGTTTTACAACTAGATAATGATGTTTTTGACAGATCATTTCTCTTGCATGCACAAAATAAAACTTGCACTTTCAACAATTGGAGTTGATTTATCATGTAAAATTTCTATATATTTAATACAAACTACATATTTTCCAACACAAGTAAATATGATTGAATCTTGTAAGAATTTATGTTGATTTTTGTGTAGAGCATTTAGAAATATATAATTATACGGTTGCGTTTGTTTCTTGTTATAGTTTATATAATTTATTTTTGTTGATAAAATTGCAATTATAAATTTAAGATACTGGACGAAACTAATTGTTATTGTTTTATGGATAACTTATAAGCATTATTTTTTTATTAAAAATTACCCTAAAAATCAGCAAAAATAAGGTTAGAATAGGAACAGTGGCCTGAATCAACTGTGGTTAATTTAGTAGAAAACTTTTGGTAAGGAAAAATTTAGTAGAATTAGCCACCTAATTCTATAGTATTCAACTATTTCAACAAAGCAAAGAGAAAATGTTATTTAATATAACTATTTCAACAAAGCAAAGAGAAAATGTTATTTAATATTTTAACAAGTTACATAAATCTAAGTAGCACAACATATTAGAGTCGAGTAAGTAAAATATAAAATAATATATTTTTTTCTGTTATAACAATTGATTGTGTTGAATTATATACTTAAAAATAGTAATCAAATTAATAAGTCAAATCTCAAAACCTAATTAATAATCTAATCTAACAGCATTATTTTTTACAATAAAAAAAGTACAAAAGAATAAGAAAAGTGGCAAATGATAAATATATTTTAATATTTTGTTAAAAATTTGTATAGTAGGAACTATTGCATAAAGCCACGAAGTAATGCGTATGATTAGAAGCATTTTATACATTGTGCATTGAATCTTAAAAAGCTTCAGCTTCAAGATTTTTTACATGATTCTTGTCAACTTAATGTTTGAACATCAATGATAGAAATTTTATTGTAACCAACATGCTTTCGGTTATCTTACAGGAAAGATCTTTGGTTTATATGTGCATTGAATGAAACCAAACTTAAGTACAAGCCATAACGAAACGGTCAAATTCACAATTTATGAATCAAAAGAAACTAACTATACATTAAAAAAATTATTAACTTTAGCACCCAAATAATTAAGCCCTCTAGCTAACTTTAACATAAACATAGAAGTCAAATTATGATTGCACTTAATGAATTTAAAGAGGTAGGTTATAGTAATTAAACTAATAACACTATAGAAGAAAATTTTATGCATTTGATTCCTAAAAGAAGTAAATTGGTTCATTATAGTAATAATTATTATCGTATCTTTTTACTATCTAATTCTTTGATAAACGCATAATATTGTCATGCATAAGCTCTTTCTTGGAGCTGCTTGACGCGTTTATTGTTCTAATTTTGCCTAATTATCCTCTTATCTCGAGATTAGTGCCTCAGCGAGTTTTGTTCTAATATCGCCCCGCTAGGTGTGTTTTTGGGTGTGTTTCTATGTGTTTATAGGCATGGGATGCAATGGCCTCCGAGGAATCAACCAAATGCAAGCTCAAGGCTTGTAAAAAGTACTAAGTGAAAAAGTCCCAGGCCCATGATCGATCATGGCTTGCAAAATCTTCTGGCAGTGCACTTCCATGATCGATTGTGGGTAAAGCCATGATCGATCATGGCCTGGCGAGTACACCAACTACATGCTCCTTTTAGCCCGTTTTGAGGGATTGTTGTTTTGAGATATTTTTTCTTGTATTATTTTATTATTTCTTAGTTATTTTGTGGCTAATTTAAGGCTAAGAAAAGGGGGTAGATAGGTTTATCTTGAGATATACACAAACAAGTTCTAGAGAGAAGGGAGAGCTCTTTTAGTATTGTTCTTCATTTTTCCCTTGTAAGTGTTTAATTTGTAAGAATGATTTCTTCTTTTATAATATTTGTTCTTGCATTTATTATTGAGTAGTCTATTACTAAGGTTATGGAGGTTGATTGTGATATGATTTTCGGTGATTAGTTTCTCAATCCATGTTTAAAGTTTGATAAATATTTGTGAATCACTTTCATCTACATACCAACCATTCTATAAGCTTTCTAGGTATTTTCATATGATGATTAGACTTTATATGCCTTGTATGTGCCCGCACCTGTGGAAATCATGGACCGAAATAAGCCTGGAACCATGGTGGCTCGTGTGTGCCCGCACCTGCGGACACAACCAAAAAAATTCGACAATTCAAAAAAAAAATTCCTCTCCATTGTACCTCCTTCGCTTTTCCTCTAGCATGTAGGTTTTCTTCTCCGGTGGTAAGATTCTAACGTCTTCAGTTCATTCAGTTTACCGAGGTGCTTAGGTAACACTGAAGTACCGTTTCATCCTGGGAAACAGACGTCGTCTGGCAGCCTCAAAGCACTACCGAGAGGCGGCGTAACTGTTTTAAGGAGACTGTAGATATCACAGGACTCGGTTTTAGTGTCGATTTAATTGTGTTTATTATTAATTCGTAATACAGAATTAAATTTTCATCGTAGAAAGTTTGTAACAATTGAAGCATATTTTAAGATCTCATGTTTTTTTCGTTAATAGTTAAAAATAGTTTTTTAAATTAGGATATAGTAGGAAACTGATCGTTATTGTCCAACTAAAAACTCAAAACCATAAACCAAATGTTTATTTCACATTTCACTGAAAGCGAAAGTGAACAGTTATAACAAAGAAATTGGATACTCGTGGATTCCAAGCACGTATATTGCTCCTCTCCATTTAATTGCTTTTCCATTATGTTACTATTAAGCTAATGCTCATTAATATTTTATTTTACAATGTAAACGTAAAAGCTTCTAGCACTGTTATGTACAAGAAAGTCTTATTCAAATTAAAGATTTATTATTATTATTATTATTATTATTATTATTATTATTATTATTATTATTATTATTATTATTATTTTACATCAAACGGTCTAATTAGATAGTTCACAAAATAGTTTTAAATGGCCGAATTTGTAAATTGATCGAGAAGCAATGGGGTAGCAATTGTTCCAGTAGTAAGGAAGGATCTTATTTCATAAACTTAATAAGTTAACCAATTAAGGAGATCAATGAAGTAATTTTGTGAACTGGCCAGAATTTACTCACAGTTGTATGGTGAAAGATTTGAGGAAAAATTAATCAAATTGCTAGCAAATTAATTAAGGTTCCGTTATCATTTCCAGAATTCTAATTAAAATTATGTGCATCTAAGATTCCAACATTTAAAAACTATGGGGCCGGGGTAGCATGTTTCAAAAAAGAAAATATGGTGTATGTTACAATAGGCTTGATTATTGGTATTTATTTTTATTCTAATTAAGAAAGTTAAAAGTACCAAGTATTAATATCAAAATATCACATGGTTGGACTCCAAGTTTACAAAGAAAGTAAAACCTATACTGCATAGGTTCACGATGCGTGCGCAATATTAAATATTATAATGTTTGAAACTATATAGAATATTAATAAATTTTGTATTCGTATAATACATGGAAAGTACATCGTTTTTTTTTCTGATTTGCTATGGGTGGACCGGAAAACGTGAACTTAGTGGTATGCGGGTTTTGGATTCCACAGAAAAGGGCAAAGTTTGGCTAATGTAAGTTGTTCCATGAAAATTAAATCCTTGAAAATTAGTTTTTGTTTGTTCACATGTAAATGTTGCAGAAAAAAATAGTTTGCTGGGAATTTCCATGTCAGTGTCTGCGGATAGTATTGCAAATGAAAAGCCTAATTTTTACAACGTTTTTCATAGATTGATCCAACCCAGTTGTATAGTACATTTTGATTTTTTATCATTTCCGATCACAGCCAAATAGACACTAATAAAGACATTTATAGATTTGTAATGAAAATTATATAATAGAAACAATAGTAATATAGTACGATTAATATAGTATGTGTATGGTTAAACTAATATTGGTCGATTCACTCGTTTGACAAAAGATGTTTTATTATTGTACAGTTAAACTAATATAATTCTAGGGTTTATATTTTGAACAATCAAACTCTGCGATGTTAGTTAGTGTAGTGTTATTAAAAAAAGCTCTTAATAAACCTTAAAGAAAATAGGAAATAAATTAATATGGACATATTTCTTGATTAGGAATCTAAATTAAAAATCAAATTAAAATTAATTTTAATTGATGGATATATTTCTCAACTTTTGAAAGGGTAATATTGTCAAAGTAGGATAAAAAATTCAATAAATTAAGGATAATTTTAACTGCAATAGATTGCACTCAAAAACAAAATAGCCCATAAATTTATACATATAGGGTGTGTTTGGCGCGTCGGATAAGGAGGTACGATAGAATAGGATAAAGGCCGGATAGGATAAGAGTCGAAATTAGTCGGAAAGGAATTATGTGGGATATGATAGCAAATGAATCAGTCGGATAAGGATTAAGCGGGATCGGACTTGATAAAAATTAGTCGGATAAAGATTTAATAAACTTTGCATTTGATGAAGTTCCGGATTACAAGTCCAGATATTATATAATACAACTTACTTTTCTTATAAAAATATATGCAATTTTAATTGTTGTGCACAATATTTTTTAACTAATTCGATTCTTCTGTTTATAAATAAGTTTCGTTAAAAACTCTTTCGGGAGAAAAGTTCTATATCACATACAATATTTACGAATTAGGCATTAAGTACAATTTCAAATTCTAATATTACCATTTTTTCTAAAATTAAAGTTTCTTATAAATATCTTCATTTAATAAAAAAAAGTAAATAAATATGCCATATTATAAAAGAAATGAATTTTATTAGTTGAGTTACTGTGATTTTGGGTGGTTGAAAATTTTTATTGATAAATTTGATTATCTAAAAGGTGTAAAGAAAAATATTAAAAAATATATTAAAAATTAATTTTTATATTCATTTTGTTATCCGACAATCATAAGATAAAATAATACCAATAGGGGTGGTATATATTTATCCTGTTCTAAAGGGATAAAATGATAATTAATCCCGAATGCAATCCGATATCGTGTTGCGCCAAACGTGGGATAAGATTAAAATATCTTATCCACCTTTGCGCCAAACACATGACAAGATTTATTTATGCTATCATTTCCAACCACAAAAACTGGATATGATTAATTAATCATATTCTACTTCGCGAGACAAACACACCCATATAGGAAAAGATGGATAGTGTATCCCAATTTGACTGCTAATACAAAATAGTATTTGTATTCTATTTAAGAATGAAGTAATTAAGCTGATAAACGCATAATATTGTCATGTTTAAACTCCTTCCCAGAGTCGCTTGACGCGTTTGTTGCTTTAATTCTGCCTAATTATCCACTTCTCTCGAGATTAGTGCCTTAGCGAGTGTTATATCTAATATGGCCCAAGTTGGTGTGTATTTTGTAGTATTCCATGTGTTTGTAGGATTGAGATACAATGGCATTGCATGAAGTGATCAAGAGCAAGCCTAGATAGCTTGCAAAAGTGCTGAGTGAAAAGTTCCAGACCTATGATCGATCATGGGCAAAGCCATGATCGATCATGGCTTCCAAAATTTTTGGCAGAACACTCCCATGATCGATCATGGGCAAAGCCATGATCGATCATAGCTTTGCCCATGATCGATCATGGCCTGGCGGGGACAGCCACCAACTTCTACTTTTAGCCTTATTTTGGGGATTAATGTCCCTAGATATTTTTCCTTGTTTTGTTAATTAATTAAAGGACACCTTTAGCTATTGTTTTAGTCTAGGGGGATCAAGGGAGATGAGGATTATCTAGTTTTACACACTTACAAGTTCTAGAGAGAAGGGAGAGCTCTTTGAGTATAGTTCTTCATTTTTCTTTGTAAGTGTTTAATTTGTAAGAATGATTTCTTCTTCTATAATATTTGTTTTTGCATCTATTATGGAGTAATTTACTACTAAGGTTACGGAGGTTGATTGCAATATGATTTTTGGTGATTAATGGCTCAATCCATGTTTAAAGTTTGATAAATATTTGTAAATCCTTTTCTTCATCATATCTTCCATTATTTCAAGCTTTCTAGGTATTTTCATATTAAGTTAAGACTTTATATACCTTGTATATTTAGTTCTTGGTTGTTAATGAATATACAACATATTTATATGGTTCTAGAAAGCTTGTAGTCTCTTTCCCCCATCCATGGAGCTTTTTACCTGTTCGTAGGAATTATGAATAGTTCGTAAAAACTCCATAGATGGGTTATAAATTTGTTTAGCTTATCCTTGATTCATTTATTTGATATATTGAGTACTTCTTACACTATATGTGATACTTAGACTCTTTATTTTCTACCCTAAGTGATAAACGATGAGTTGAGAAATTTATCCCATAAACTTCGTTCCGTTTCATTGTTAGGATTCACTTTCTAATTTTCATTCTTTAAATCATGAGATTTCATACACTTGCTTTATGTTAAATCTTTTTCACAATGAGTTTTTCATATCTATCTCGGATTAGCTTCATCGGGAATGGGTTGCCTTGCTTCACACCCGTAGCTAAGAGATAGGAATGATGGCTTCATTTTTGGTGGAATGTTGTTTGTCTCTTTCTTGATATAGCTTTGATTTGGGAATGAGTCGCCTAGCGTCGCACCCTTTGCTATTGAGAGATATATCAACATTCCCCATATCTCGAGAAACCTTGTGTTGAAGTCTTTGTATGAGCAAGTTATCACCGTTTCTTAAATTGCAACTAACCTCCACTTACCTTAGTGCTTTCTTATTAATTTTCACAACCGTTTTACATTTCCGTTATATCTCAACAAATCCAACTTACAAAATCTAAAAACCATTAAATCTGTAATCCATTCCATTCCTTTTTAACTATCCCTGTGGTTCGACACTCGGACTTCCGAGACTTTACTACAACTTGACGTGCCTGCACTTGGGCTACCACAACGCGATATTCCTTCGGCGCCATAAGCATTGGAATGAACTTTAAGGGTGCAATGATGCTCATTACGGACATGGCATGAAGGCATTTCAATAAAAAAATTATAAACATTGTTACTGAAAAAACCCTATATATGTACACAGAGGCATATATATCTATAAAATAAAGTAGAAAGGAAAAATATATAAGGGATAAACCTTTGTAAGTCTCATATTGAATACTCTAATTTGAACGGTTGATATGTGGTCTTTCGTTCAAATTTCAAATTAACTCTCATTCTCTCTCTATTATAGGTTAATATATATATATATATATATATATATTTCTCTTCTCGCCTTCATTACTTCTCTTTTTTCTCAAACCTTCTCATTTCTCTCTCACATACTATCTCAAAGATCGAACCACTCAATTACATCGAAGTGCCATAGGCATGGGTTACCCCTAGTCAGAGGCGGAGCAGGAATTAAGTATAGGAGGTGCCAAAATTAATAGACTTAACAAAAAAAAAATTGGCATATATTATAATAAAGCCAAAATTAAAATGTTATATTAAAATACTTAACATCTTATAAGTTAAAAATCAAAATCACATATCTAATTACAATATTCCTCTATGAAACTTCATATTTTAAAAATACTAAATAATATTTTCATTGTCGATAGTTTCATTGTCGACGATCACGGGACAAAAATTATAGCAATGTATTCCTTGTGTACTTAATATTACAAAAGCACAAAACCTTACTCTGAACTTATTTGTCTTATCGCTCATTCACCCCCTGCCATTCATGTATTTCCCATATAAACCCCTCCCCTCCCCTTATAGCTAATTCCAGAGTTTTTTTAAGTACAACTCCTTGCTCCACATTTGCCCCATTATTACGCGTAACCCCCTCAACATATCCCCCTACTAAAATTGCCCCCCAATTAATTCTCTGGTGGCGCCACCGCACCCCTGCCCACAAGGTGGCTCCGCCCTTGCCCCTAGTACATATATATTATAAGAGGTGTAAATTCAAATTATATCTAAAATAAGGAGTGCGAATTCAAAATATTTATTTGCATAACTTGAACATCTAAGTCTGTTCTTTGGGGTATTTAATTTTGTTTTATTTACCATTAGAAAATGATGATGATATGAATCAAAATTACATAAACACGTATGTGGTAAAGGTCATTATTCTTGCATTCACAGTAAGAAATTAAGTTTTAGCTATTAATTGTGAGATGATTTATCTAGTGAATATCTACCTATATATTACAGACATTTTTCTTTCAACGTAAGAATATAGGCTTCTTACAAACATTGCAATATTTTCAACTGCGGAGCATATCTGTAAACTAATTTTAGTTGCTCATGTTTTATTTAAAATAATTGCTAAGTTACAAAGATAAAATAGAAAGATTGGAGGAAATTAATAATTAATTGTTAAGCAATAACTTGTAAACAATTACTTTTAAGAATTTAGGCAAAATAAAAGCAATTAATAGTACCTTAGTCATTATGGATGAAATGAAAAGTTCTAAATTCTTAAATATTTTCTTGACGTGTATAGTGTGAGAGAAAGTTTGGAAGTTGGTGGATGAACTATTTAGATGTTGTCAAGGATATATGGTTTAGCATCAATGTATTGCAATTCGTTGGTCTAGTTCATTCTCTCACGTATTTTTGTGGAATTTTATGGAGAATAGCAATATAATATATAACTATGTTACATTTTGTACTGGATTGGTGCGAATGTCCAGTCAGCATACTGTAAATTTAACATGAGATATGATATGGTGCATGGATGCCTCTAATCATGAGGAAGATGACAAGTTTATTTATATATATAAACCGGGTGCCTGAAAGTTGTATGATATGGATATAAAACAAAAATTTTATTTTAAAGATTATAAATTCAAGATTTTGATTATAACAACTTCTTTGTGCAATGGTTTGAAGGGGGCCGTCATATAATAACAATCCGATATATCTTTCACATCTTATCCCTTTTTTCTTGTTCGCTTAATTTGGAGTATAAACTTTATCAAAGATTGCAATGTTCGTAAAAAATGTATGGTAAATAGAAGAAAATGTCATTTGAATCATTTATTATGGGATCGAGTTAGTGCACCAAATCTCTGTCTTAAATGTCATTTGAATCAAATAGGATTATAATAGGGATCTTCCATCAATTCACAGTGTATTTGCTCTACCATATATATAGTGTTAATAACTTCTTTTTCATTATAAGTTATGTTATTAGTTACATTAAAATATATTAAAAAAAATTCTATTGTAAAAATAAGAAATTGGAAGAAACTAAATTTATCGTACAAGCAATACAATCATCTCTAACAGAAGCCTAAGTTAACATGCATGTTATGTTTAAATTTAACAAAATTGTTTGTTTGTTTGATTTTTTATTTTTTATTTTTAAGGGGAGATATGATATGATTTGATTTGATTTGATTTGGTTGAGAGAATTTAGGATTAAATAACCTTATAACATTTGGGATTGCGAATGATAATATTGTAAGCTGAGCGGCGTAACAAATTATTTGGGGATTTCTCTTGTCTTCAGAAAAATAAATAAGACATTGGTTTTGATTAGAATTCTAATGCTATATTGATTTTCGATTTCATTTACACCATCCATCAATTATAATTTATAATTTGATTAGAATTGATTTGTTTGTCTCTTTCTTTTGGCACAAAAGTTTATTCTTGACTATGAGTTTGAATTTAGATAGATGGTAAATTTGGTAGCAATTAATTAGGTAAACCTGAATTTCTCAATAAGAAGAATAGATAGGTAAAGCCGGCATTTTACAACTAGTATAGAAGTATACAACGGCAAATTATTCAAATAGTTGTAACTTTGATTTTCGTATACATAACATACCAACACTTTTATCGATTTAAGATGTTTATGATTTATAAAAAAAATGGAAAAAACCAAAGAATAGTGTTATATATAAGAGTGGATATTAATTATTTTAAAAAATTAATAAAAATAATTATATAAATATATGCATACTACATAAACACATTTTTCTTATTATGATTGTCCGTTTGATAACGAACTTGAAATATAGTTTTAAAACAATTTCTGTTTTAGGAGAAATTAGATGACGGCTCATGAGTAATTGGGTGAGATATTTTCATTTTATAAATACATGTTTCACATTTTCCTTATTTCTTATAAACAAATTTCCTTTCTCACCCCCAAAAACTTTTATGCCGTCGAAAAATAGAACAATAAGCTAACATATATTATCACGAAATCACTCAAATCATTTTCCAAATATTTAAAGCAATCAATTGGCATTTCTTACCATTTTCATTATTAAATGGACTATGAGAAGATGTTTACAATTAAGTCTATATATGTATACAGCATGAATATATTTTACATATGATTAACCATGCATTTAATATTTGATACATATTTAGTTGTCTCTCATGCTTAAAAAATGCACTTTCTAGTTTTCAAATAAAAAAGTTTTGAAAAACTATTTGATGACCCCAAGCACGCATTAATTTCTTCTATATATATATATATAAACTAACATATTTGGTTCATGTTAACGTACATCCTTCATTAATTTGTCG
Organism: Lonicera japonica; assembly: GCA_021464415.1. NCBI lineage: Eukaryota > Viridiplantae > Streptophyta > Magnoliopsida > Dipsacales > Caprifoliaceae > Lonicera > Lonicera japonica. The sequence goes on from JAKCWG010000848.1 coordinate 70,655, forward strand.
CTATAATGTATTATGTCATGGTTTGCAGCAATCATATATCTAATTAACTGATGTTTGATATTGATGATAATGTTAAATTATCATTGAGCTAATGTTGAAGAGATGTATGGTGAAGAACCAGAATGTTTGAGATACCAATCATCATTCCTGATAAACGCTTAATATTGTCATTCATACACTCATTTTCGGAGTTGTTTGACGCGTTTATTTCTCTAAAACTACTCGGTTTGCCAACTTATTTCGCGATTAGTCTTGTAGCACTTTTGTATTTAACAATGCTTGGAAAGGCACATTTTGTGTTTATTTTGGTGTCTTTAGATTTCAAGAAATATTGTATTTAATATAATGGTGGAATTTTCCATGGATAAAAGGAATCCAAGAAAGTGAAAGTCTCCATGTGGTTAAAGAGCATCTAAGAAAGTGGAATTCTCCATGTGATATATTAAAGAGCATCCAAGATAGTGGATTTATCCACCAAAAAAAAGAGGGGTCCTTTGATTACTTCTCATTTCTCAATTTATAGAGAGCTTGTAATAGTTTTTTCTAAAGAGAGAAATGGAGTTCACTTTTATAATTCTTGTCTTTACATTTATTATGGAGTAAATTTCTTTGCTAAGGCTAAAAGATGAAATTTGCAATGCATTAATTATGTAAGTTCAATTCTCATTCCATTGTTAGTATTGTTAAATACTTTTTGATTCCTTCATCTTCTCCATTTAAACACCATCCATAAGCTAGTAAGATAATCTTCATAAGATGATTTGACTTTGTATGCCTTGTATACCTAGTGCTCAAGCATTAATGAAGAGATGATACACTTGTGTATTTCTTACTAGCCTATATCCATTTCTTCTATGAATGAGATACTTTTCATTGCCAAGCATGATTAGTCTTTGATATTCATGGAAACACCATAAATTTGAGATTCCAATCCTTGAATGCTTTAATGATATGTTGAGTACTTTCTACACTTTATGTGATTTGGAGACTCAATATTTTCTTAGTTAAGGTGTTGCCAAAGAGGATCTTTTAAATTTATGTCATAAACAACTTCATTAATCATTTTAAGGATTCAATTTGTATTTATCAAATAAATCTATATAGGATGGTTTGACCTCCATCTAGACCTCCCAATCTTAGACAAATGAAATGTTATGATTTACCGAGCTAAACTCCTTATAGTTGGCAATTTTCATAATCAAGTCATTTGTCTAGGGGAGACTAACAATGAGTTCTTAAATGCCTAGTTTAAATTTATGCCTTTTCTTTTGTGTATTTTAAGTTTGAATCTTAGTTGACATTATATGGGAATGGACTGCACTTGCTTCACACCCTTTGTCACAAGATAAAAATGAGAGATACACGTGTGTTGATTTTTGTTTCACCCTTTCTTTATATGGCATTTATATGGGAATGGGTTGCTTTTGCTCCACACCCTTTTGCTTAGAAATGGGTAAAATACTCAACACTTAGGAATTGCATTGAGAACTTTGAATGAGGTTGATTCTACTTAACTTTGCAAAACAAATGAATTCTATAATGCTTTAGCCTTTTCTCATCTATTGTTAAATCATTTTAATTTTTATTGCAAGACTTTAAAATCAATCATTAAAATCAACCAATTAAATTCTCTTAATAAAACATTGGACTCGTAATCACCACATCGTCTTTCCAACTATCCTTGTGGTTCGACACTTGGACTTACCAAGTATTATAACTTGACAACCTACACTTGGTTACCTAAGCACGGAAGTATTTTTGGCACGTCAATTCCTACTCTTGAATTCATCTGGGCTAAAGCTTCAACTAATATTGTTGCATACAAAAATATTAGTAGTTAAAGTCTATGTTCGATTAATTAATGTTGTATCGTCATTGCATTATTCCATCTTCTTGATTAGCATTGTGTAATTAATGAGCTTGTTGTACGTATAATAAAGCTGGAGTAGTTTTTTTTTACTTGCAATTTAATGATAAGAATATAAATATTATGTAAGTAATGGCTGTGGAAAATGTCTCAAACACAAATGTCATAGAGAAATGAATTGTATCATGTACTCTTTATTTTAAATTAAAAGTTTCAATTTGATTACATATTTTTTTTAAGAACCTTAGGGTTCACATTGATTACATTTTATAAGAAAAGAATAAAACTAATACACAGTGGCTGGCTCCGTTCGATAATGTGTTGGAAAATAATAGCAAAATGCAATTGATTTTTGTGATGAGTTGGAAAATGAGTTGAGTAATTAATGTGGTGATAAGTTCTTTGTCTCATACTTATTTTTTTTAGCAGATGTCATCCGTTAAAAAAAATGGTTTAAAAGGAAGGTCTAAAGACTCTTCCATCGTAAGTTCTACAAATTATATGGAGAGGGGGAATGGAATTTACAATCTCCCAAGTCGGACAATAGGGAAAATGCCACTTGAGTTAAAGCTTCAAGCAAAAGTAGATGCTGCAAATCCCTTCTTAATATTTTATGGAAAATTAATTTTCAATTGAAAAGTAAAAACATTAAAATCAATTGATATTGCAATCAAATTTTTTTTTCATAGTTTTCTCAAATAAAGCCTACCATTTTTTTTAAAGCCTACAAGGTCTTTTATGAGCTGGGTTCATTTATCATATGAAAGGTTGGATAAGAAGTTGGGCATCTTTGGAAGTTTAATTTTTGAGAAAAAAAATAACTAGGTGGGTTTTCATGGAAGAATACGAGGGTAAATAATAATGGGTCGTAATATTGCCAAACAATATATAATATTAGAAATACACAATACAACTTCTTAAAGACAATACTATATTCTGGTAGAAACACCAGTACCATAATAATTCCACAAAGACCTATATATGACATAAAAGATGTGGGGTCCATTTAAAATGCATACTTATAACAATCAATTCTAACCATTGAAATGTTACTGCATGTTATCATTGTTGTGTTGGAAGTCTCAAGTGTAAATAAAAGAATCCATTTGTTATTTAGTCTAGGCTTGATTACAAGATGGAAAATGGTAAGCAATACAATGTATTTTTATGAGAATATAGAAAATAAATTGAGGGATGTAGTGAGATATTCTATTACATGCTTGGTTTTTCAATGAAATTTTTTGTTTGGTTTGGGTCGAGTTGAAGAAATTTTTTTCCCAAAAAAATGGGAAAACAAATCTTTGGGTTGTGGAGGACATGTACTCATAAAAATGTAAATTAGATGAAGAGTATCCTACCATATCACTAAACTTATTTTTCAACTTCCCACAAAAATTAATTAGTTTTCCTATCATTTTTCATTTTGTTATCAAATCGATCTTTAATTGTTCCATTTGTTATAATGGTGGATGTACTATAGATACTTCCCCATGCACGTAAAAAATCGTTGGAATGCCTATATTCTTAATATATGCTTTGAACCGTATAAAATGGTTTATGAAAATAAAATGTAAAAATAAATAGAAAGGCAATATTGTGATGTTGCAGAACATGTTGTAACCCATTTGTTATTCAAGTTCGATGATGTTGTGCAAGACTTCCATTCGCATGTGACCATGAAGAAGAATATAATGGTGAAAATAGGTCAGGTACATTTTCTTGTGAAAGTGGGTAGCCAAGGGTGATGGTGGATGAAATGGGTGACCAAGGTCACGAGGCACCAAGAATCAAGGCACAGTTAAATTATAATCATGAAGTTATAATAGTTTGAGTTTGTAGAACGATCGTAAGCATGGGTACATTAAGAAGAGGTAGCCGAAGTTGAAAGACAGGAAAGGGGTTGCATCGAAGGAGGTCGCAGAAGTTTTTGACTAAAAAGATAGTACAGAGGTCCTTACTATTGTGGCAAATCATATAAAACTAGTAGGTGGATTCTTAATTCCCGATGTTCCTAGATATGCCCGAATCGTGATTGGTTTATTGAGTACAAGGCTTGCAATAACATCGAAATCCTCATGGTCGATGAAGCAACATGTGTACATGCAAAGTTGTCAGCATTGATTTAGTAGAGGGCATAAGATGTCCATGTAAGTGGACGTTGGTAAGCTATTGTTACAGCATGTGAGGCTCTGTAAGGTTTATACTTTTAGTTAGCTTGATTTCAATGCCAATGAAGATTCGAAGATACAACATCAATGGAAGCTTACCTGACTTACTGAGAAGCCAACACAAACAATCTAGATTAAACATAATAAGGTAAGGTTATTTGATTCAAAATATAGGTGGTGGTCAAACATTAAAACTGACATTCTTTTCTGAGCCCATTACATTTGACCGATTCAAATAGATGAGAAAACTTTTTTTCATGTTTAACATGTTTCAAAAGTTTTTTTCTAAAATTTGAGTCAAATCGGAGTTCAAATGGACTATAAACGGTGAAAAACGAGTGAAAACCCCTAAAAACAGAAAGATTGATATATTTTGGGAAAATGCCAAACCAGTTTCTTAGTACTGGTGTACCTTGCCTTACTTGCCAACCAATCTCCCAATAAGCCAGACCAGTCGGCCAGTGCAATTTTTGCTTCAGGGCATTTTTTCGTAATTTTTCTATATTTACAATTTTTAGTATTTTTAACCTTTTTCAAAAAGGATTTGGCCAAGACTTCTTCTATAAATAATATCCATCTTGAGGGTTAAAACACGCAATTCTAACATGATTTTAGATAGTTTTTCGAGGCATAAACTATCCAAACATTGGGTTTTGTTTAAGCCATAGAGTTCTATCGTTCTTCTTTTCAAAGAACTAGGGTTTCAAAGTGTTTCAGAGGCCCTGTGGGATTGATTTTGGCTGCACTTGAAGTCGGGTCGAACAGAGAAGCTTTGGCTATTATTGAAGTGAGAGGTGGTAACATGATAAGGGAAATCACAAACGGTTTTAAAGGATTAGGTCAAGATCTTTGAGGGCATTTCGAGATAGGTAAATTAGAAGATGTGGGGAAGCATTTGCCAGTCCGAGCTGCAGTGAAGATTCTTCGATCAAGAGATAAAGAGACAATTGCATAGGTAGCACGGAGCTAGTGCTTATAAGTCAATTACAGATATATCGATAATCCCGAGGATTAGTCCTATGCATGTAGCGATACCTCGTTGCTTGATTGATATAATTTCTACGAAACACAATACAAGTTTCAGCAATACTAAAATTTGGTTAGGCTAAGGTTTTAAATCTGCTTATCAAATTTCAAATTGTTTTTAATAAAAACCTAAAATCAACCTAGCCTATACAATCCTTATATTCCAAACACATAATTTAGAATTTTCAGGCTTGGTTATAGGAGCAACAGGCCATGGAAGAACTTCATGGATGAAACTTATTAAAAGGGGTTCACAGACTGGAGTTCAATTCAATACTTGGCGCACAAAAGCAAAGGTATTCTTTATATCTGATTTGTGGAGCCTTTAGACAATTTATTTAGGCACTTTCAAATACTTTGACTTTCCTCAATATTTATTATCCACGTCAAGTTTAGACCTACTATTTGAGGGAAAAGTTCAAGATTGAAGGATATTCATAGGTGTGGAATTTTTGGTCTGGCAAAAATACCCTTAAAACACCTACATGATATGCTTATGCCAAACACTAATGATAAATTTTATCGTAAATAGCTTATTGAATTTGATTGCAACAAATTGAATGTAAAGGAAGCAATTTGTCTTAGAAAAATAATTTGGGTGGAAATTGTATTTAGGGCGCATTTGTGTAATTCAATCCTTTTTTGTTATTTAGGAAATTGAAATGAGTATCATATGAATCACTACTACCTTACTTCCGTTGTGTAAAATTTAAGAGCTGAGTCATATTTCCTGTTTAGTATATATGAAATGAAGAATCATTTTTTGTTTTTTGAAGATATTTAATTTAATTTTTAATCCTAGATTAAGATGAAATTTTTTATTTGTTTTTGTTTTTTGGTTTTTTGGGGTTTTTTTTTGGTAATTTTTTTTAACAAAGTTTAAAAGTCAAAGTGGGACTTGCAATATTTGATGGGAGATATTATGTGCTATACCACTTTCGATTTGCATGCAAAAAGTGAAACTTGCCATTTCAACCGACATGAAATAAAGCTTGCACTTCGAATTACTATAAGATGATTTCAAAACATATTTACTACTAATTATTTTGTATTCAATTACTCTTAGTTTATTTTATTTCTTAGAAAAGAATAGTTAGTAATTTTGATTATATAAGAAATTGGAGGAAATTAAATATAATTTATTTTAAACAAGATGATTAGGTCGGAAGCAGATGAAGCATTACTAAATCTAGAGCACTCATCTCCACATCAACCAAAGTGTTATCACATTTGATTTAATAAAAGATTTAAAAAATTGAAAATTTTACCAAACAAATGGATACATAATATGAAAATTTGTTTTTACATTTTATCAAATTAGTGAAATAGTGGGAGTTTTAACACATAAACAGTACTTCGCACAGTGGGCGTGAATAGTGATGGTAAACAGTTCGTTTTTTGTCATGAATAGTGTTTTTTAGTGAGAAGTGTTTGTGTTTTGGTGGTAAGATGGTCACGTTGTTTGCTATAACTAAAAGAAACCTTAGATGCAGAATTTCATTGTGGTATCGACATATTTCAAGCCAGTTACAATTTAATTGTGATTCGTACATCTTGTCAAATTTTGGTGGTGTTTCCTTGGTTTGGCAACATTCCATTATTCTTAGAGCCTCATAGCATCCTCTTATGCCTATTATTTGTTGATAGTCAGCTATGCCCATTGCTTTACGTACTTCATCATCTCATTTGTTTATAGGATTCTTACTCTTTGTTGATAGGATTTGTTCCACCACTCCGTGTTAATGGGTGTTTTACCCTTTGTTGATAGGTATTTCTCACCTCTTGTCGTTTGTACCTTAGTGGAGGTTCTTTGTTTTTGAGTGATGGTACAATCTTGTTTTGGTAGGGGTCTACACTTTGTTTTAGAACCTTAGTACATGGAGGTTCTTGTATATTGTCGATGAGTGATGAAATTCCTTTTATTGGTGTGTTGATATCGTAGTGGCGGCATGTTATATTGAAGTCTTGAAGGGGCTTATTATAAGTGTACAAGATGATGAAGCATTCATTGTTTGGTGTTTAAAAGTACACCTTTGTGTGCTGCCATTTTATGTCTATGGTTTTGGGTGTGGATGACTTTCGATGGTGATTGGCTGCACGGATATGATGATCGTCTAAGTTGCAGTGCTACCATTTTTGGCTTTTATTTATTTCTAGTTGGGCATATTTGTTCAATCTGTTCCAACTTGAGGGGGAGTGTTGGCCGGAAAGCAATAATTTATTATTTGGGGAGTATATTTTTTTTATGGTATTTATATTAGTTATGGTATTATTTATTTTATGTAGTCTTTCATAAGTTCTTCATTTCCTTTACTGTTATCCTAGGGTTTAATTCGAGTCCTATATATACTCATTTTGGGAGTCTATATAATCATACAATTATCATTACAACTTTCTTATTCTAATTTTCTCTGTATTAATTGTCTCGTATACAATTCATCTAGGATTTAAGTGTAACAATACATCAATATACTAAAATATCCATATAGAGTGCACATTTCAGTATACATCTATGATCATGTAATTTAAGGTGGGCAAATGTAAATTTTTATCTAAATTAAATAAGGTGGAAAAAACAACCAGTGAGAACGATGGGAAACATGGTGTTGAAATGAAAATATAACACGGGTTGAATGATCAAGCCAGGCATTTTGCTTAGCAAGATAAAGATTTAACATTACAACAACAATTAGCAAAATTTACTAACGGCGAGTGCAAACACAATCAAAATAAAATGTATGGCGCAAATTTAGACTATGGCAAAAATATGAAGTGCAAACTCAAAATATATTTGGATTAAATTTATAATGTTCATCAAGTCTAGTTAGCCATCACGATTGTGTTGCATTGTTTATTTGTTTTTTTTATTTTTTTTTCCTATAAAAAAGAAGAGCCTAACTTTTGTAGCAAGACCGGTCTAGAGGTATGGCGAAAATGGCACCTTGCTCACCTTAGTTTATAACTTTTTAGGGGCCCCCAAATTTTTATGCCCCTGTATGTAGATAGTTCTATATATGAAATATAAAAGTTCAACATTTATACACACATACATGCCAAAAAAAAAGGCTTAAGTAGTAAAAGTTAACATTGATTATTACTTACTCTACTCAAATTATTATCCCAAAACATTAATAGAGTGGTGACATTAATACGTTCATCCCGGTGGCTATTAATTATTAATTATTTTTTTTAAGAAATACAAAGCGCGACTTATTAAAAAAATAATTGAGCCAAAGTTCTTTTATTACTAGACAGCCATCACCGGTTCACTTTCCAAATCTATTTTTCAACAAGCCAGCAATCCCTAAAAAAATTTTACATTTATACTGTTAATGGGACCCATTTTCAAATTTTGCACGGTCCCCAAAACTTGCGGATAAGCCCTCTTTTGTAGTTCCTCTTTGTGTCATGCTTTTTGTGCTATCTTATATTTAAGGAAATATAAAACAATGATGTTTGTGATAGTTCATTTCTCTTACATGTGAATGAAACTTGCATTTTCAAGATTTAGTAGATCATTTATCGAGTAAATTATATATTTGTGTATATCACAAATCCAATTTGTTTGAAAGACAAATACAGATAAAAATCTTGTAAAAAATCAACCTCTATTTCTTATCGTAGTATATGTTGATACTCAAAAAAATTTTATATTTTTTTAACAAAATTGTAGTTATAAAATTAAAAGATTGGAGGAAACTAATTGTTATTGGTTGATAGATAATTCGCAAGCAGTCCTGTTCTTTATCAAATTATAAATTAGTCTAGAAAATCAATGAGTTATCCAATTTTAACTATTCAAATTTTGTTCTTTGGTTGTACAATATATTATAGACCGTATTCAATTACCACATAAAATTCATATATGTTAGCAATTAAACAACTAGATAGGCTTTCAAACAACAATTTAAAAAGTATGAAACATCAATTAAAATACACAAAAAATACTTTCGAAACTATGCAACAATGGTTCAATATGTAATTTTGAAACAAGGAAAGACAGGTAGGAATAGAGGTTTTGCTTTCATTTTGTTTTCATCAAGATACCGTCATAATATAAATAAAAGCAACCATCATTTTAATACCAAGGTTTATCCGTACGGTATGTTAGAATAAAATTTTGTAGATAAACCTCATAGTAACCAAATATTGATGATTTTTCTTTGTGCTATTTTAATAGTTTATTGTGTGATTTTTTTTTGTGCTTGTTAATAGTTTATTATGTTGAATTATTTAGAAATGGTAATCAAATTAATAAGTCAAATAGCCTAAACCTATTTAATAATATAAGAGTGTGTTTAACGTTCCGGATTAGAGAATCGGATGGAATTATCTAAGCAGGATCAAACAATCCCACCTCTTAGGTGGGATTTGTTAATCCCTCTCTCGGTGGGATAAGAAGCTTTAGTGTGATAATAATCCCCTAGGATATCCAATCTCGACGAACACCAAACATGACAAAGGATAAAGTTATCATATCTCACTCTCTTATCATGCACGTCAAACGCAATTTAAAAACACTATTTTCCACCTGTGTAAAGAAATAAGATGTATAAAGAACACTAAAATAAATGATAAAGTTATTGTAATATTTTGCTAAAATGTTGTATAGGAACTAGAAAAATGATGTATGTGGTAAGTCATTTTTATTATATGCACAAAACGAAGCTTGCACTTTTAGCCATTGTGAGATGATTTACTGCTTAGTGTCCATATATTTATTACAAAAAAATTTCTGTAAGCATAACTAAACATAAGAGAGTTCTATAGAAATAAGTACTTTCTAAAGCGTTAGTGTAATGAAGCATATTTTATGATATCATTTGTGCTTGTAATTTATAATATTAGTTAAAAAAAATATAGATCTCATTTTTTCTTGTAGTTTATATTATTAGTTAAAAAATATAGTTTTTAAAATTATGATTATAAAACTTGAATATAGGAGGAACTAATACTTTTTTCTTCTATTTGTTTCTCCTATATATATATATATTTTTAATTTGAGTTATTTAAAAATAACAATAAAATAAATAAGTTATATGCACTAAGACTAAAAGCATTTTTAGTGATAGTGGAAAAACTGACTTCTAAAGCATATGTTTCAACTTAATTTTTCAAAAAAACCTGAACACTGAGATAAAAATGCTCCAATGGCAATTTGTAAAGTCTTGCGTAAATTTTGAAATAACCAATAAGATTTCAACACATGTTAAATATCAACTAATCAATTTTTTATTATTTGTTCTTAATTTCTTTTATATAAATAATTGTATTGTCAGGTTGATCTTGATTTATATGTTGCAAAACAGGAGACCAAAGGACAAATAGATAATAATCAATGATGATGTGCAACACCTTTATTTGCATGTGACCATGAAGAAGAATTAAGTCTTCATTAACCCCTTTGTTATTCAAGTTCAATGATGTTGTGCAAGACTGCCATTCACATGTGACCATGAAGAAGAACATAATTGTGGAAATAGGTCAGGTACATCTTCTAATGAAAGCTTGGTAGCCAAGGGCAATAGTGGACGAAGTGGGGGATCAAGGTCACAGGGCGCCAACAATCAAGGCACGTCTAAATTGTAGTCATGAGGTTATAATAGTTTTGAGTTGTAGAAGTATCATAAGGATGGGTACATCAAGAAGAGTTACCCGAAATTGAAAGACAAGAAGGGGGTTGCGTCGAACGAAGTTGCGGGAGTTCTGACTCAAAATTATAGCACATAGGTCCTTACTTGTTTTGTGGCGAATCATATAAAACTAGCAGGTGGATTCCTAATTCCTGATGCTCCTACATATGCCCGAACCATGATTGGTTTATTGAGTACAGGCTTCTAATAACATTGAAATCCTCGTGGGCAACAATGCAGCATACGTTCAAAGTTTTCAGCATTAGTATTAGTGGAGTGCATAAGGTGTCCATGTAAGTGGACGTTGGCAAGCTATTGTTGTGGCACGTGAGGCTTTGTAAGTTTGATATTTTTAGTTGGCTTGATTCTGATGCCAAAAATACATATTCCATTGTAATTGTTTTACAAGCTTCGAAGATGTAACATCAATGGAAGCTTACCTGACTTACTGAGAAGCCAAACACTCTAATCTAGAGAAAACATATATAATAAGGTAAGTGGTTTGATTCAAAAAATAGGTGGTGGCAGTGGTTAAGCGTTAAAATTGAAACCAAAAGCTTTTTGAATCAAACTTGAATTTTGAGTTTTACCTACATTCTTTCTAACCCCATTGCATTCGATCGATTTAAATAGATGAGAAAAATTATTTTTATTTTCATGTCAAATATGTTCCAAAAAATGATGAAAAACCAGAAAAACGGAAAAATCATAAAATTCTAGGAAAATGCTAGACGATTTCCTTTTTTTCCATACTAGTGTACCTTGCCTTATGTGTTGACTGGTCTCCTAAAAGGCCAGACTGGTCGGGTAGTGCAATTTTTGCTTTAGGGCATTTTTTCGTAATTTTGCGATAACTTTACAATTTCAAGTGTTTTTAACCTTTTTCAAAAACAATTTGGCCACAGTTTCTTCTATACATAATACCGTCATTGAGGGTCCAACATACACAATTATAACATGATTTTAGAGAGCTTTTTGAGGCAAAAACTATCCGAACGCTAGAATTGCTTTTTGAGAGTTTTAAGTGCCACCTAGGTTTTGTTCATGCCATAGAGATCCATCGTTATTTCTTTCTAAAGAATTATGTTTCAAAGTGTTTGAGAGGTCCAGTGGGAGTGGCTTTGGCTACAATTGAAGTCAGGTCAAATGGAGAAGCTTTGGTTGCTATCAAAGTGGGAAGTGGTAACATGATAAGGGAAATCGCAGACAATTTTGGAGGATTAGATCAAGATCATTGAGGGCGTTCCGAGATAGAGTAATCAGAAGTCGCGGGGAAGCATTTGCTAGTTTGAGCTGCGCTGAGGATTCGTCGATCAAGAGATTTTGGGGTACACTTAAAACATCCACATGAGTTGCTTACACCGGACACTAATGAGACATTTTTCCGTAAATAACTTATTGGATTTGATTGCAACAAATTGAATGTAAAGGGAGCAATTTGTCTTAAAAAAAATAATTTGGGTGGAAATTGATATTTTTTTTAATTAGCTTAGGGTGAATTTATGTAATTGAATCCTTTTTTTTTTAATTTAGGAAATTGAGATGTGTATCATTTGAATCGCTACTACATTACTTACTTCATGTAAAATTAAAAGTGCAGTGATATTTTCTCTTTTTATTATGTATAAAATAAAGAGTCATTTTTTATTTTTCAAAGATAGTTAATTTAATTTTTAATCCTTGATTTGTTTTTTTTTTTTTTTTTTGCTACAAAGTTTATAAGTCAAGTGGGAGATATTATGTGCTATGCCACTTTTGATTTGCATGCACAAGGTGAAACATGCCATTTCAATCGCTACAAGATACAAGAAATGAAGCTTGCACTATGAATTACTATAAGATGATTTCAAAACATTTTTAGTGCTAATTATTTTGTATTCAGTTATTCTAGTTTATTTTTTTTTTTGTAGAAAAGAATGGTTAATAATTGCAATTATATAAGAAATTAGAGGAAATTAAATATGATTTAATTTAAATTTGGTGGTTAGGTCAAAAGCAGAATAAGCAGTACTAAATCTAGAGGACTCATCTCCAAATCAACCAAAGTGTTATCACAATTGATTGAAGAAAAGATTTAAAAAACTCAAAATTTTAGCAAAAAGATGGATACAGAATATGAAAATTTGTTTTTACACTTTATCAAATTAGTAAAATAGTAGGAGATTTACCAATCAAATTTTAGGGTACAACTTTGTATATAGAAAATAGCTATTATATCACCAAACCAAAACATACTTGAGTTATGCAAATTTTGTATAACGAGTTATTTAAATTGATAAATTTTCTAATAATTTTTTATGGAAATTAATTTTTATTTTTATTTTGTAAAAATGTTTGGTTCGTTGATTTATTTTTTTCTTCTATATTTTGTGTAATCTTTCTTAAATTGAAATTTTTTGATAGCATGTTAAAAATAATTTATTAAGTACCAGCCCTATACTTTTTTGGGACTTAGTCTTCTCTCCATTGCGCTTCGGTCTAATTTCATCCAATGATTCTAGTTGTCAAGTATTATTTCCATCCTTTTTATTTTAATTAAAAAAATATGAATAATAAAGCTCACTCGATGTAACAACAATACTCTAGTAATATCTGTCATCCAATACAAAACGAGAGAATTCTGGCTAAATTTGATCAGTAAACTTAATCAAGTGCTTACTAGAAAATCAATATATGTGTACATTTTCTAACAGTTTGAATTTTGTAGGATCAATCTTATCGACTTTTACATACCTTGAATGTTTTTAGAAATACGGCAAAAGTTATCCTATTTCATCTATTTACTTGTTAAAAATAAATGGTTCATAATATTTTTTCTCAGAGCGTATAAACTTCTCTAGAATTAATTTCACTCAAATAGTTTACAGTAACTTTTTTTTTTTAAATAATTAAATAATAAAGTAAAAGTAAAAAAAATACGGTGAAAGTTATTTTATTTCATGTATTTACTTGTTACAATAAAAGTTTCATCATCTTTTTCCTGAGACATGGAGACCAACTTCTCTAGAATTGATTTTGCTCTAATCTTTGACAAAAACTTTTTCCAAAAAAAACAATTTTAAGTAAAATTAAATAAATATGATCTTTTAACTTAACTCCTGTTCTAAATTTAGAATTACTCCCTACTTTCATAATTATGAGAATTTGCCTTTTGCCTACAAGGAAGCTCGGTGAAAGAATTACGTAAAAAATGGTACACATTTATAATTATTTTTTTAGTATAATCCTCTAATTTAACTCCTTTTTTTACATATTTCTTTGAGATTATCACTAGCATAAGGACGAACTCTAATCCTTATGAAAATACGGACATAAATCGATTTTTGCATGTAAAATAAGGGGCCATTTTAAAAATGTGAAAAAATAAAATAAAAAAAATTAACCTAAACCACTTGTTAACTTGTTTTTAACCTAAACCACTTGTTAACTTGTTTGTGATCGCTAAGTGCACTTAAAAAATTATACATAGTTCTTATGCACTACTTTTTGAATATAGCGTAAATTTACTCTTACCATTCATGTAAAATTGGGGAGTAAATTTTCGTTGCCCCGTAACCTCATTAGTTCTTGCTTGTGCATTTATTCAAATGTTTGCCTTTTGGGATATTTTAAAATTAATAGTATCGTTTTTTTTTCGGACATAATCAATCTACTAAATTTTACAATATAAACAATTTGTATTATCGACCATTAATTAAGTTGAATAGTATCATTTTTATCCAATTTAAAATTGCATTAGAAATACTTTATCGACCACTTCAAAATGGTGTAAACTAATTTATATTTGAGTTAATTAATTATGAATGCTTCCCACTATCACTATCACCATACCTTCCGACAAACCCGTACTCTCCCCCGTCATAATTAAAAACCACATTTAATTTCCTCCAATATCCTAATTCCATAAATACAACTTTCAATAATTATTCAAAGAAATAACACAAACTAGTAAAATATATAATATATATACAACTTAAACATGCCAAAAATCATCTTGTAATGCTAATTGGAGAATACAACTTTCAATAATTATTTAAAGAAATAACACAAACCAGTAAAATATATAATATATATACAACTTAAACATGCCAAAAATCATCTTGTAATGCTAATTGGAGCTAACTTTCATCCTCTGACAATTCTTTAAGTAATAACACAAACACTAATTGGAAAGAAAAATACAACCTAAATATGCCTAAGAAATCATCTTGTCGTGGTTGGAAGTGCAACTTTCATTATGTGCATCGATCTTATAGTGGTTCAAAGTGCAATTTTCATTTTGTGCATGCAAATGAAATGGCCTTAATGTATATTACGTGTCATATTACAAGTAACTAATATTTTGATATTTTTAGTAAAACACAAATTTTAACTTAATTAATCAATGGTTCGAAATGAAATTATTGTGAGATATGTATCATGCTCATTTTTAATTTCTAAAGAGAGAAAGAGAGATTCGGCGCGTCCAGATAAATCACTCTAAAATAGAGTTATATAAGGTGATGTGGCAAAAAGAAGAAAATTATTTTTACATTGATATTTCATTTTTAAATCTTTAAAATATTTTTACAACCATGAACATATTTTTAGTGCCACATAGTAAAATGTTTTTAGACATATAAGTGACATACTTATATGTCCAGACATATATACATAGGGTGTGTTTGTCACGCGGGATTAGAAGTTGGATAGGATTAATTAATCCTATCCAGTGTTTGTTGTCGGAAAGGATAGGATAACTAATCCTGTCATGTGTTTGGCGCAACTATAGATATGATATTTTAATCATATTCCACGTTTAGCGCAACACGGGACTGAATTGTATTCGGAATTAATTATCATTTTATCCCTTTAGAATCGGATAAATATATACCACCCCTATAGGTGGCATTATTTTATCTCATGATTGCCGGATAATAAAATGAATCTAAAAATTAATTTTTAATTAATTTCTTTTTAATCTTTTTCTTTACACCTTTTAGATAATCAAATTTATTAATGAAAATTTTCAACCACCCAAAATCATAGTAACTCAACTAATAAAATTCATTTCTTTTATAATATGGCATTTTTATTTATTTTTTTATTAAATGAAAATATTTATAAAAAACTTTAATTTTAGAAAAAAGGGTAACATTAGAATTTGAAAGTGTACTTAATGCCTAGTTCGTAAATATTGTACGTGATATAGAACTTTTCTTCCGATAGAGTTTTATACGAAACTTATTTATAAAAAGAAGAATTGCATTAGTTAAAAAAAAATTGTGCATAACAATTAAAATTACATATATTTTTAAAATAAAAGTAAATTGTAATATATAATATCTGGATTTGTAATCCGGAACTCCATGAAATGCAAAATTTATTAAATTTTTATCCGACTAATTTTTATCCTGTCCGATCCCGCTTAATCCTTATCCGACTAATTCCTTTGCTATCATATCTCACATAATTCCTATCCGACTAATTCCGACTCTTATCCTATTCGACTTTTATCCTATCCTATCATACCTCTTTATCCGTCGCGCCAAACGCTGCCTTATATACATACTTACTTATCCATATTTTTGGTAGATTAAATTTATATTAATTAGTATTGTGGATGCTCTAATTATATATCATGTGGTCAGATTACCTAAAAATACTCTTACATCTTTCTCTAAATTTTTTTTGGTTAAGTTCATATATTATCTCTTTCCATTCTTTTCCAAAGTATCTCTCTCCCTTTTTGTATTTTTTCTTTCATCACTCTCCCCTGTTAACAAATTATTATATACTAGAGTTTGTGCACATGTAATATGTGCGTGATTGAAGTATAACTAATTCAAAGAAAATTTATTAATAAACAAATATGTAGCATAGTGTTGAGAGTTCAAGTATCTCCACTAGAAGTAGGGGTTCCAATCTTATTACTTACGCTAAATAATTTTTCTTTTAATGAAATAAAATGCCACAAGAGTAAACTTATAGAAACAACAGAAATCTGACACGACTTCGTAATTACCAAAATACCTTCCAACTTTATATTATAATAGATATTATTATACATTAAGATAAACCTTCATTCAAATAAAATAGTAAATATTCTTATACATTAAAATAAACCCTCATTCATATCAGTGAGAAGTATATATATTGCATGGAGGAACTAAAAAACAAATTCATTAATAGAAAAGATGGAAGGTGTCCATATACGTGTTTATGTACCACTACATTTACTCAATTATTTTTATTTTTTTGTTTTCAAATTATAGATAAAATGAATCCAATTAAAATTGACCATTATTCCTTGTACTGAAAGAAAAAAAAAAAGAATTGATCATGGAGTGATGGAACTTTTACGTGATGACGTAGATGAAGCTTAGAAATGAATTTGTGGAGAGCAACGGAAAAAAAAGGGTAAAGCAGACAATCACACAAAATGAATATATACGGTGGTTTAGTAATGTGCCTACACCCATGTTCTAGCCTGGGATATTTGTATTTCTTTCATAAGAATTCTTCCATCCCTTTACATGGCTCATATCCTTCTTTTTATAAGGAATTATTGGTACAATTTATCTTTGATTTAGACCATACAAGATAACAATTAATCTAGTTTTGATTTAGACCATACAAGATAACAATAAATCTAGTATAACATCTTGTATTTATCCTTATTTTTGTTCATCTTGCGGTCTTTTTTTTGTATTGTACGTCTGAATCTTTAAGGCGCTTAATTATTCTCACGGTAATAATCTTGAAAGCTTCTAGAATGTTCTATCTTTCTTGATAGATTATTAGCTTTCATGACCACACCTCGCTTATATTCAAGCCAAGCTCACATGTTCTTATATGATTGGGCCCATTTATTTATTTTAGGCCTAATCATTTTGGGTCCCTCAAATTGGCCCCAAAAATGCCAAATCTCTTGCTAACTTGGTAATTTTCGGACATTACTTCCTACATTACTCTTTCATAGGTGGTAACTATTTCAAAGAACTTCGGGCCACACCCATTCTTTTACTTGGACCATCCTCGTATATAGTCACCCAATCAACTCTTACTGTTGGGATGAGCACTCATCAACTTAGGGAGTGGCTATCACCAGCGTCTGAAAAAAGTCCTGCACAGAGAGCAAGCTAATATTTACTTTACCGATCATCATAATGCTCATTTGTGGAAAAGATTGCTGCAACGGTCGTTCAGAAAGCTGAGTTGTTCGAGATTAATGATTCGGATCCTTGAGTTTAAAGTATTAGTTGGTGGTGAGTTTCCTTTAAAAGCAATTGCCAAGTGGTGAAGATGGCCAAGAAGACTAACTGCCGAAAGCTCTTCTGTGCGATTGAATAGAGACTGATGGCGCCCACAGCCATCGATTGGTGGCTTTTTTTGTGCCGAGGTTTCATTGCTTTGATAATCCATTATATGTCATTGCACCTAGCCTTTATTTCATTAAGGGGTTGCCATGCTTCTACTTAAATGAATACTTTCTTTCATATTCTACACCCGTCTTTTTACAGAATCTGTTTGTTCTCTGTGTTTCCTTTCTTGCAAGTTCCAAAGGAGGACTTCTTGGAGCCATAGAGGCTAGTTGGCCAGAGCTTCTGGCCACCCTTGCCCTGACAGATTATTTATTTTTAGTTCTATTCGCACCTTAGAACTTTTCTTAGTTCCTTTTGTACTCGGAACTTTTCTTAGTTCCTTTTGTACTCAGAACTTTTCATAGTTCTGTTCTAACTTCGTAGTTCTCTGTCTTTTCACCTGATTTCTTTTAGGATGGCTGATCTTTGTCGAGTCCTCCTAATTTTTGCTATGGTCACCTTCACCTTGCTTGATTTTTCGCTAAGGTCATTCTTAACCTTTTTTGACCCTTGCTAAGTTCATTTTTACCCTTGTTACAAAATGTAACCGTACTTAGTTCTACTTTCATGGCTTTTCTTAAACTCAATTAAAAGAGTTTCTTAGTTTTTGCTTGTGATTGTGTATTGACCCAAGGTCTCATGATGCTTCACTTTTGTCACTATAGAGGTAGCTCTCATTCCACTCCGCTCTATGTATTCTTCAAGTTTGGGCCTCAGCGTTATTGTTTGAGTGGCACCAATGAAGGTCGACCACAGGCCTACTGCACATTCCTTTAAGAATGATGAAGAAGCATTTCATTATTGAAGATATGCGTGTATTAGTAAAGACAGACCAAACATAAACTCTGACTTTAAACCAAGTGCTAATATAAATGGATTTTTGAAAAAAGCAAGTAAAAAAGTTACAAAGACTAATGAAAAAAACGCAGGGCTAATCGACCTTCTAATATGCCGACTGACTGGTTTGGTTCTTCAGTAACAAAAAACTTCTAAGATTTTTTTACGATACCTTTCTTAGCCTTTTATCATAATCCTTTTTAATTATGATTGTATTGCAGCCTTCCTTAGCCCTTTCTCGGCTTTTCTTTGCAGATCTTTAGAGTTTTTCTTAACTATGCAATGTTAAGGCCATTCCTATCCAATCTTCAGAGTTTTTCTTAATTCTGCGATGTTGAGGCAATTCCTAACTGTCGTCAGAAGTTTTATTTATTCTGGTGATATACAAGACCATTCTTAGTTCATCTTTCTTGATATGTATGCCTGAGCCCCCTGAGTACTTGTGGTTCTGCGGGCTTTCATTTGGGTAGTCCTAATGACCATTAATCTTGTTCATAATTCATACTGGGTATTTAGCGTTTCCTTCGCACCTTTCTTAGTAATAGGTCTTTTTCTTTTAATTCTCTCAAGTTGAATTTCTTATCATATTGCCTCATCAACTATAGTTGATATGAGGCCAACTTATCATAGTTTCCTTTCTCATTTCTACTGCAAAGTCCAGCTCTCTTGCCAGCCTTTATTGATTGCCCCCAGCATCATGGTGGTCTATATATGCACATGGTTGGCAAATTGACTTCTAGTGGGATGATGATATCTACGCCATATGCAAGGTCAAAGTGTGTTTTTCCTGTTCATCTTTGCGCACTGTGCGATGGACCCACATAAGTGTAAGAAAAACAACAAATGTTTCTACTCATAAGATCGGCAGAGACAACCCATCTTTCAGCCTTCCTGCTGCGATTCCCTCCGTCAATTAATCATTCATTCCTCTATGAATGGATATGATTGTATTTAGTTTGGCTCCATCAGGGACATGGTAGTTTAGTGAAATTGACTTGGCAAGTCTTAAACAACCCAAATAAAGATTGTCTTTATTGCTATTGCTGAACCATGCCATGTAAGTTGTCAAGCCTTTTAGCTCCTATGGATGGTTTGCTTGTCCCATTCCTACTACTTACTAAGAATGGCCTGGCCTTTTTCTAGATCTGACCTTAGCGAAGAGCTCTTCCCTGACCGAAACCAACTGGCTTCAGAATCGGTAACAACTCCATATTCCTTCTCTTCATGACCAATAGCCCGAATAGACTACCTCAGAAAACACAGTTCCTTGGCCTAATTTCCTTTGGCTCTATCTAACCTTTTACTGATCTAATCTTGGATTATTTTGTTTGAGAACTCTGCATAGTCATTGCATTGATGCAATTGAGGCAAATTAGTTTCTTATAACATTGATTGCCGCATAAATTCTTGAATTTCTTGCTATCAAATTGAGCCCCATTACCGGAGATTATGCCAAATCTAGTGACCATGTTTTTTCAGACGAAGTTGATTGCTCCTGCGTCTTTGATGGGGGCCAATGTTTCTATTTCAGTCTACCTGGTGTCTGTGCATGCATATATAGATATACATATATAGACACAAAGTTGGAAGATAAAGAAGGGGTAGTGGATGAGAGAAAGAGTTCAAAGAGCGAGATAACAAGTTGCTAAACAAAATAATTGGAGAATAATACTAGCCGGACAACTAGTTCACAAATGTTAGGGTAATTAACAATAATGACCCCTAAAATTTAATCTGAATCTCTAGCTCGTGCCTAAAATTTAATTTTCGGTTAAAACAAGTTTCTAATTTTTCCTCACTTGTCTAAAACTAGATACCAGTTAAAAAGATAGATGGAAAATGCACCTGATTATCAAGAGCCACTCTTTTAAGGGGCATTTTTGGGTGCTTCAATCGAAATTAGAAATTTTAGGGATGTTTAAATCAAAATTAGAAACTTTAAGGATGCCGTAACCGAAATTTGAAATTTTAAGAATGGTTCAACCGAAAATTGTACTTTAGGGACGAGCGATAAATTTTGGTCAAACTTTAATAGTCATTTTTGCTAATTACCCCAAATGTTACTATACAATATATTTGATTTGATTAATCAAAACTAGTCCCGACTAGAAAGTAATTAAAATTATTTAAGGGTGATATTTTTAGCATTCCAAAACAATATTTTAAAATTCTAAAATTAAAATTTATATTTAGTGACTCTTTTAATACATTGAGATATTGCATAATATTTTTTGTAATGCATTGGCATATTGTGAACAATTTCGTTACATTGCAGACATTACTTATCATTGTGCAACAAGATTAGTGGCATAAAAATGATATTATAAAATTACTAACAAACACAGATCCTGCAAACCATTTCTTCATATTTATCATATCGATTCTAGAAAAAGACTGTGTCAGAATTTGACGTTAAGTGTGTGTGTGGGTGGGGGGTGGGGGTGAGAGTAATTAACTTTGATGCATGTTTATAGTGTGTCAGTATTTAAGTGTAACAATACGTCAATATACTAAAACATCCATATATAGAATGCACCTTTCACTATATATATACGATCATTATCCAAATTAAATAAGGTGGAAAAAACAACTAGCGAGAACGTTGAGAAAAATGGTGTTCAAATTAACACATAACAAGGGTTGAGTGATCAGAGCATTTTGGTAAGCAAGATAAAGATTTAACATTACAACAACAATTAGCAAAATTCACTAACCGCGACAAAACGTAAGCGCAAACTCAGATTATGGTTAAAAATAGGATGCAAACTCAAAATATCTCTAGATTGACGATTGTGTTGTACTGTTTTTTTTTTAAATCATAAAAAAGACGAAGAAGGGAAGTCTAAATCACTTAATTACTTCAATAATAAAGAAGAGCTAGATTTTAGTAGCAACGTCGGTCCAGAGGTATGGCGAAGAAGGGTGACTGCTTGAGCCCCCAAAATTTATAACTTTTAGGGGGGGGCCTAAATTTTTATGTCCTTCTATATATATATAGTTTTACATATGAAATATAAAAGTTCAACCTTTATACCAAAAAAAAAACAAACCTGTTAGATAGCAAAAGTAAACATTGAGTATTACTTCAACTACTCTAATTATTATCCAAAAACACCAGTAATGTGGTGACTTTAATGCTTTCATCCCGGTGAGTATTAATTAGTAATTATATTTGTTAAGAAATAGCATGAGCCGCATATTTTAAAAAAAATATATTAATAAAGTGAAAGTTCTTTTTCTACTAAACAGTCATTACCAATTCACTTTCCAAACCCTTTTTTCAACAAGCCTCCAAACCTTTTTTTCAACAAGCCAACCATCCCTTAAAAAAAATAAAAAATTACATTTGAAATGTGAATGGGCCCCATTTTCATACTTTGCCTCGTCCCCGAAACATGCGGACTGGTCCTCTTTTGTAATGCCTCTATATGTCATGCTAATTTTTGCTATTTTATATTTTAGGAAATATTAAATAACAATATTTGTGATAGATCATTTCTCTTGTATGCATGAAATGAAACTTGCACTTTCAAGATTTGAGAGATCATTTATCGTGTAAATTATATATATATATTACAAATCCAATTTCCTTCAATGACAAATACATATAAAAATCTTGTAAAAAATAACCTTTGTTATTGTAGAATATGCATGTTAATACTATTTATTTTATTTTTTTTAACAAAAATGTAGTTATAAAATTGAAAGATTGGAGGAAACTAATTGTTATTGGTTGATAGATAATTCACAAATACTCCTGTTCTTTATCAAAATTATAAATTAGTCTAGAAAACGAACAAGTTATCCAATTTTAACTATTCAAATTTTGGTGTTTGATTGTAGAATATATTATAGATGGTATTTAATTACCATATAAAATTCATATATATTGGTAATTAAATAACTACCAAATCTTTCAAAAGACGATTTGGAAAGTATGAAAGAACGGTTAAAGCTGAAATTTTGAAAGATCGGAACTCTTAATTAATGAACCACGGAAATAACACTTTAGAAACTATGCAATAATGGTTAATCTGTAATTTTAAAACATGGAAACACCGATAGGAATAGAGGTTTTGCTTTCATTTTGTTTTCATGAAAATACCATCATAATATTGTTTCATCAAGATACCCACTATAGATGTGAGAAAAAAAAATGAAGAGCAAAATCAAAAAATTGAAATAATTCAAGAGAAATTAAACTAAAATAAGATTTGATTGAGAAAAGTAGAAATAACAGTAATAAAAGCAAGCATCATTTAGGACCAAGAATTCAGAAATCACTTTTTCATTATTAGTAAAAATATAAATATTAAAAAAAACATGTAACAGATGTTATTTAAAATTTAATTAGTTAGGGAAAGCTTATTTGTACGGTATGTTAGAAAAGTTTTTTGGAGATAGACTTCATAGTAATCAAATAACATCTACAAATATTGATGATTTTTCTTTGTGTTTTTTTAATAGTTTAGTGTGTTGAATTATTTAGAAATGGCAATCAAATTAAAAGGTCAAATAGCCTAAACTACATAATTAATAATCTAAGAGCACTATTTCCCACCCGTGATAAAGAAATATGTACAAAGAATACTAAACTACATGATAAAGATATTTTAATATATATTTTGCTAAAATGTTGTATACGAACTAGAAAAATGATGTGTGTGGTAGGTCATTTTTATTGTGTCACAAAACGAAGCTTGCACTTTTAGCCATTGTGAGACGATTTATCGTTTGCTTTCTGTCTATATATATATATATTTATTATAAATCTTTCTTCTATAAGTAAACATAAGACTCCTATAAATATAAGTATTTTCTAAAGCATTAGAGTAATGAAGCATAGTTTAAGATCACATATTAATTTTCTTGTATTGTATATTTTTAGTTAATATATTTATATATATATAGTTGTTAAAATTATGATTATAAATGAAAACTTATAAGCTAATGCTCAATATATAAATGAAAGCAAAAGTATACAATAATGGCAAAATCATTGGCTACTTGTCTCGGACCTCCGGGGACGAATTCCTCTTAGATTTCATTCTCTATTCACAAACAACTTATATTTTTTCATATAAATAATAATAATCTAAGAATATAATTAAAGGGAATCTTTTTTCTTGTCAAAATTGTTTATAACGAAAAAGATACTCTTTATTAAACAGTAATTTGTTTTTTTGAAGTTTAATGAGATAAATAATCCGCCTGGATATCCAATCCTAACGAACACCAAACATGGGATAAGATAAACTTATCTTATCCTGCCTTCTTATCGTACGCGTCAAATACAGCCTCATTGAATAATATTAGGGCAGTGTATCAAAAAGGAACATATTTGCTAGACACTAACCAAAAGCAACAGTGAGTTTTCCAAACTTTGGAATAATCTCTAAGAACTAATTAAATCTACGAGAACCTAGATCCGCATTTTTAATAATAAAGGACAAATTTCAAATGTTTATAATTAGTCTAAGACGTTTACCCTGGCTTTGTTCATATTGATAATAGGCAATAATAATTTACTACGATGAATTTAATAACTTAGGTTCTGTTTAATTAATAGTAACATGGGAAAATAGTAGGAAAAATAATTAATTTACTTGAGAAGTTAGAAAATAAGTTGATGCATGTGGTGGGATTTCACTTAGTTTTTTATTTTTTCCATGGAAAAATTTTATTTGAATAGTGAAAAAGAACAAAAAAAATAAAGAAAAAAGGATGGAGGACGTATACTCATAAAAATGAGATGAAATGGAAAATATCTTACCACACACCTCAACATATTTTCCAACTTCCTACGCATATCAATTATATTTTTTCCTATTATTTTTGATCTTGTTAATCAGAGCTAGCATTAGTATATAATTTATATCATATTATATTATATTGTATTATATATTTATTTGTTAGTTGTATTTGTTTGGAAGTGAAGCACCCTAATTGGTTTAAATTATCTACTTTTTTGTTTTATCTACTATTATATAAAGTTGGAAGGGATTTTGATAGTGCTGAAGCCTTGTCGGATTTTCAATTGCATTATTTTACCCTTATGACCTTTTATTTTATTAAAAAGGAATGTAAATTTCGTAAGTAATATGATTAGAAACCCCTCTAGCACGTACTCTCAACCACCATGTTACATATTAATTTTTAAATAATTTTTAAAAATTAATTATAATTAAATTAAATCGTACACATATTAAATGTGCACAAACTCTAGTTATATTTCTATGACTATATATATATTTGCAAATGTGCAACAAATTATAATTAAGGATCATGCATGTGTGTGGTAAGGGAAGGTACACAGTATCAAGTACGTACTTATCTATATATATATATAGGGTTACTTCACTTGTTCGCTCAACTTAAGCCAGGTCTTATTTTCATTTTGATTTATTTCAAATTAAAAGTTATATTTTATGCATATGATATAATCAATATTGTAATAAATCCAGCAGATCGATCAATACAAAAGATAAATTAAGTATATTCTTAGTATTAATTAAGTGAAAAATAGTATCAATGTAAAAAAAATAAAAATTGAGACAAAGTATACAATATTATTTGCGTTACATGATATAAAAATATATAATTAAATAAGTTTTAGCAGAAAAATAAATCTTTTACTGCATGAGCTATTATGGAATAACAAGTTTACGACATATGTGATGCAGTGTTTATATGGTTTATTTTAATCGTATAATTAAACTAATTATAGTCTAAAAATAATCATAATTATTCTTAAAAAACGGAATTTTCATTAACAAAAGTTTTATGTGCAATACAAAGAAGGAAGAAAACTCTAAGGGGACACATGAGAAACTAAAAACTATTTGTGTTTAGGATATTTATTCAATTTTTCATAAACTTCTTTTTCATATTTCTAGAAATTAGATGCAACAGGTAAAGGTATCTAATAAAAACGTAGCAGAATGAAGGAGAAGTATAATTATATAAAATAACACAAAAATTTATAAAGTATATAAATAAGAATTTTGATGGATGAATAATTACATGAAAATTTTGAAAAGAGACTATATTAAGAGAATAGGTGAAATATATATATAAGATAAATAATACTCATTTATTATAGATACATGGTAAGCTCTCATAAAAAGAGATAATTTTACTTATATTATTATATATGACATGGGAACTTAATCTAGCCAGAAAATTTTAAACTTCCTTCATCTCAATTAAGAATTTCGTTGTATCTTTTGAAATTCTAGAAAAAAACGGATTTCTACAAAATTAATGATGGAGCATAAAACTTAATTATTTTAACAACGTAACAAAAATCTTAATTTTGGAGTTAACACAAGAACAAAAATACACAATACTTAATTTGAAACTGGGGAAAGAATTGGCTAAGTCTAATTAAGGGCCTAACCGTATTGACCCAAAAACAAATAAAGTCAAATTTAACGCCAACAAATTAAAGACGCAAGCTAGTTGTTGTTATGTTGCGTTTATAACTGATTCAGAATTACAAACAAAATTTAAGTCCTTGTTAGTTATTTCTCTCTCGATCTAGATTGACAATGTGGGCTTTGATTTGGTCACTTAAATCATCAGGTGGACCAATTTTGACTCTTTAATTGAATGGAATAAAATCATGTGCAATGCACATGACTTTATTTAAAGCGTATTTTGATCATTTTAATTATAAAATAGCTGAAGTTATGTTATTTGTTGAAAATATTGATATGCTTTATACACTATCTGTATTTTATTTTGGCATAAATTATGGGAGGTTAATTTGTTACAATATGACCAAAATGATCTTGCATAAAATCATGTGCCACACAAATACATCAAATTTAATAGTTAAATTTGATGTAATGGTCAAAGTGGTACTCACTCTAAAGTTAGATGACTAAATAATTTGTTTTAAAGTTTGATGGTGAAAGTGGCACTAAATCGGAATTTTAGTGGTCATCAGAACTGTGTACTCTAATTTCTACTTGCCAATTCAAGTTTACTTCTTGAAATTGATTTCATGTTTTTTTAATTTTTATGTACTGTCAAATGTACTTTGCATAATGCAAAATGCATTTTAATTTGAAGTGCGCCAAAGAAATTTCATAGCCTAGCACATGAATAATTTATATTACGTGGCATATATATATATATATAGTTCATGTAATCTCTGGGCCTGATACGTTAATTTAATTTGTTTCGTTTTTTCAATGACAAAAACAAAAAGTTGAAAAAAAGAAAATTAAGCAGTGCCTGTGTAATAGATTCGGAATTAGAAAACAATAGAGGTCTTTAAATTAGACAATACTAAATTGGATCCCTATGGCCTTCTGGATATTTGTTGTTCAAAAAAAGAAAAAAAATGAAAAGGGATGCATATAGTTTTGGAATTTAAATATTTAATAGAAGTATGCTACATTCATCACTTTTATAAAAGATCGGGAAAAAATAAAGAGTAACATTTAGTAGAAGCATGCATATAATAAAATATTCGCACATTAAATTACTTAATTTGGCTATAACATTAGACTATCCTTTCATAACAACCTCTATATGACGACCACTAATTTGTTACATGGGATTATAAATCAAACTCAAACAAATTGCCTTCAAAATAATTTCTTCACACCAAAGCGCGCGCACATCTTCCACCCCCCACCCCCATCTCCTTCCAAATTTAAATCTTGATTTCGTCCACGCATATACATAATATATTGTGTATCGACTCTTGTAAAAGTATAAAACAAATTTTATATTGGGAAATTTTGGGCTGAAATATTTCATTGCCAATTAATATATTTACAAATCGTTACACATTAGTTTAATACAGTATTAAAGTAAGCTATTTTTATCCTCACGGACATCATGTTAAAACTTGCTGCCCAATCATTAAGAAGGAAACTTTGATAAGCTTTAGGGCTGGCAAATCAGGTTCACGTGTCGTATTCGGGTCGTGTCAACACACAAGTATTACAGTATTAGTGTCAACCCGAACACGACCCGTTTAATTAATCGTGTCATTTATGTTAACTCGAACACGACCTGTTTATTTTACAGGTTACACGACACAACCCGACTAACCCGTTTAATAAATAGGTCGTGTTAAACCTGCAACTCGACACGACACGATTAACTTTTTAAAATTATAATGACAATTAAGTTTTATGTGAAAATAATTAACTTGTTTTATAATAGTTTTAAATTTTTAATAAGTAATAATAAGTATTACCCAATACTAAAATTTAATATTTAATCAAAATAATATGATAATAATAATCTAGAGTCAAAATAAGTGGCATTCTATCACCGAAGCAAAAACATAAAAAATACTAGTTTGATAAATCATAAAATACATAATAACTATCATCTACTATCAATACTCAAAATAAGAATATAATTGTCCAAGTAAAATGGAAAAATAAAATATATATATATATATATATACTCAAAATAAGAATATAATTGTCCAAGTAATTGCGGGTCAATTTCGAGTCAGTGGGTTAACCCAAACACGACCGTTTAGTTTGCGGGTTAAGCGTGTTTGACCCGAAATTAACCCAAACCCGTTTATGTTTGACCCAAACCCGCTAATTTCGTGTCGAGTTCGTGTCGAGTTAGCGTGTCGTGTCAAATATTGCCAGCCCTAATAAGCTTGGTGCTTAATTCACAACTGATCATGACAAAAGCCTGCAAAAAGTTCTTAGCAGAGAAGTTCCCAGCTAGCCCGCCGGCCCCTTAATTAAGGGCGCTGGCTTAATTCTGTAATCACTAGTTTATGTATAGAGAGAAATATTCAAATTACACCGGTATAATCGCTAGATTATAGATATATAACATTATATATATATATGGTTGATTCATCTCCTTTTCCCCATTTTCCATATATAGACTTGTGATGTAAATAAATTCTTAGGAGCCTAATTTTTGTTTACTTGCATATATATATGTGTGTGTATGTATCCACATTAATTGATAAAGACCATGCCTAAAAAACACGACATACACATATCTTTCTCCTTTAATTCTCTCTATAAAATACCTCCTTCTATTCCCATCATCCCATACCAAAATTTAGCTATTTATATCATTGAAACTCTCTCACACATTACACAAACAAACACCAAATGGAGTTGTTCAAGCTCTTGTTTAGTAATGACTACAACCCTTCCACTCTTTGTAACACCAACTACTAGTACAAAAGAACTAGTTCATGTTGATCAAGGGGAAAATAATACAATTTCTGATCTTTATGTACCCGAAACTAAAGAACCACCTCCTCCCCAGGGCGGCCTAGCCGGTTTCTAGCCAAAAACCTCGCGCTGCAATGACATGTGACAAGTTCCCTAGGGTTTGTAAAAGCAAGGGTAGCAACGGCCCAGACTGTTGCAAGAAAAAATGTGTAAACGTGATGAGTGATAGACTCAACTGTGGAAAGTGTGGGAAGAAGTGCAAGTATTCGGAGATTTGCTGCCGAGGGAAGTGTGTGAACCCATCCATGGATGAGAAGCATTGCGGCAGCTGCAACAACAAGTGTAAGAAGGGAGGGTCATGTGTGTATGGCTTGTGCAGCTATGCTAATTAGAAATTATCGTTTGGAATTACATTTATTATTGTTGCAATAAATTTAATGAGTTTCGTGGACGTGCAGATATATTGTAGTTTGATTGTGTTAAACGATTAATAAATTGTATCATCGCTCAATGTGTATGCGCAACATGTTCTTGTAAAATTGCATGTGTTATATTATAATAAAAATGATCGATCATATCATTATGTTCTTAATTAATTTGTTTACTTATATATATAAACATTTTATGACCAGGATAAGTGAAGAGTTTAGTGTCATAATCCCTAGTATACAATGACCATACCAATAACATAGTTATATTGCACTCGCATACTACATCTGCACGCAATGCGAAAAAAAAATAAATGAATAATAATAATAAATGATTTTAGAATAGGCTTCTCCCCCACTTTTTTTTCACCCCCCCAAAAAAAACACCCCCAAACAAAAAATCCCCCCACATACCAAATGAAAATTTAGTTTATTAAAAAACCCTACCTCACAAAAAATCAATCACAAAATTTCCAATAATCACAACCATTATTTACATGAAAATTAATTCAAAGCAAGTAATTTATTAAAAACTAATCCAACAAAATATCCATAACTAAATCTTGGAAACATAATTATTATTTACACAAAACCTTCATATTACCTCAAACACCCCCGAAAAACTAATCAAGTAATATTAAATTCTCACTACCCCTCCAACCAGCCAAAAAACTAGCCATACCAACAAGACCCTCACTTTCCAACAAAGGAACCCAAAACTCATAACCCCCCCAAACCCAGTACCTTGATCAACACTGATAAACACTTAATTAAACAAAAAATGTTAAGTGAGACAAAATACTATTTCTGTGACCAAATCATATCATACAACCCCACCAAATTCATTTCCAATGAGATGAAACCATCTAAATTATCCCATCTAGATAGTGAATAGGAACAGGGGATAAATAAAAAGCTAAAAGTTTTATTATTCTCACGGTAACAGCAGCATTACATCAATGCTAATTTTGGTAGGGGTGAGTTTTACAGATCTTAATTAGGTACATTTAAGTAAAAATTATTTAATGTAAAAATTTTAGGTGGGGGAGAAGCCTAATCCATGGTGTATTTAAAATCCACCCTAAACTCTTCTTAACATCCTCAATTCTAAGATTCTTCATTTCTATTTTCCTACAAGATTTACTCATTAAAGTAAAAAATAAAATTTCATTAATCAGTAGTCAAGAAAATTTTATTACTTATTAACTATTCGATCGTGGTATATCTATTATGTTCCAAAATGAAATAATACTATATTTTAGGATGGGAGAATAAATTATTACTTATTACTATATGTATGCTGAAATTAGTGTTTTCGATCTAAAAAAATATTAAATTAAAGTGGAGCTATCAATTAAGAAATAATAAATATAAGAATACGTGTGCCATACAAAACATATATTGGTTGCTAGATTTCTACAACCCCTCGCCTCCTTCACAAGTACTATGTCTAGTTGGAACTAGTCTCAACCTAAACACCGATCTCTTATATATATTCAGTGGTGAATCCAAAAATTTGGTTTAAGGGGGGGGCGGAATTCAAAACACACAAAAACATGTCTAAAGGCATCAAATTTTAATGCAAATATAATAGCATTACTTATAATACTTTATACGACTCAAATTGCGAATATGAACAATTATAATGATTGAATTACAATAATACAATGCAAACATAATAATATTGTGTAATTAATCAAGAAATACAACTAATAGTAAAAAGTAGATATAAGAAATGATTTACTTTGGTAGTGTTGGAAAAAAGGGTAAAAAATACAATTTTCG
Organism: Lonicera japonica; assembly: GCA_021464415.1. Taxonomy (NCBI): domain Eukaryota; kingdom Viridiplantae; phylum Streptophyta; class Magnoliopsida; order Dipsacales; family Caprifoliaceae; genus Lonicera; species Lonicera japonica. The sequence goes on from JAKCWG010000848.1 coordinate 101,920, forward strand.
AGCCATTTTGAAGGTAATTTTCAGTGGGACTTCACACTATTGTGAAAGATTATTTATATTTGTTTTCTTGTCTGTGAGGACATTGAAATTGTATATATATTTTTTTTTTTTGCTATTGATGTGTATTTGAATTTTGAATATTTGTCCAATAGCATTATATTTTATTTTTGGCTGCTAATCTGCTATTGTAGATGTGTATTTTATTTTTGGTTGTTATTGTTGATGTGTATTTTAAATTTTGAATATTTGCCCAGAAAATTGCTAGTGTTTTTTTTTTAGGATTGACGTTTTTGGTAATGTACCCTACCAAACTGTACCATACCAATATTTCGTTATACCGAAGTTTTGGTATGGTAATGGTAATGGATTTTGGCATACCAAATTTTCGGTACGGTATTCAGTATCTTCGGTATGGTACGGTATTGTACCAATCCACCCCTATGAAGGATCATCTCTCATGTGTTATTACGCATTCAAGAGATATATGGCTCTCTCTCGACCTTGTAGGGGAGTGTGCAAATTACAACGACTCATGTGCCGACTCGGAAAAGGCCAGCCACGCAGTTTTATTTTTCAAGAGACAAGGTGGACAAGTTTTGTTTACTTTATTATTTTCAAAGTGAAATATTCCACCTAAAGTTTTAAACTCTTACGATTAGATACTCTAAAATTTTAAGTTCTACACATAGATCCCTCTATATATTTTTTTTAATACCCCATTTGCAGTTTTTTTAAACATCGAATCCAATGAGGGGCAATTCCCCCTTGCCCCTTACGTATCGGATACCTTGATGTTTCAAGTACTTCTACACATAGGTCCCTATATATTTTAAAAAAATACCCCATTTGTAGCAACAATAACAATAACAAATTCAAACCCAATGAGGGGCAATTTCCCCCCTCTACCCCTTACTAGGGCCGCCTTATATTGTTGCTATCCCTCAATCATATGTGTCTAATTGCAATAATTAACGCTCCACTTGATAACAATATGGAAAATAAAAAGAAAAATACTTGAATTGTGTGAGAAGTTGAAAAATAAGTTGAGACATACAATGAAATGTTCTCTATTTCATTGTTATTTTTATGAGTAGATGTCCTCTATTCTTCAATATTTTTTGTGGAAAATTTTTCTTCCTCAACCACGGAAGAAATTTTTTCTATGGAAAAAGTTACAAGGTAAGAAGATATCTCAGCAAATGGCTCAACTTATTTTTCAACATTTTACACAAATCAAATATTTTTATTTTTCATATTATTATTGAACAGAGCTTCAATTATTGAATTTTATTCATTCATGTATATATATTTAGCAATTCTGCAGACTCGTTATTTTTATACCCTATGTGTGGATGAAGCAATACTATTTTTCATAAAAATGGTAAATGACAAAGCTTATAATTCCATCATTTAAAATTTCTTCGATTGTAATTTTCCATATTTGGACATCATATATATACATATATATAATTTTGGAATTGAAGTGAATTACAATTTCACTTGTTTGGATAGTCAAGATATCTAATTTAAATTATATAAAAAAAATTCACCAAAACAAGAATTAGAGAATTACGCCTCATCCCATGGAATTTCAACTCGGAAATTTTGATCGCAAAAATCTAGCAGATTTCCAGCATATAAAATTTCAATTTTTTTGCTCATTTTCTCAAACAAAAGACTTTCGCTCAAATGCTGAATTTTTTTCTATATCCAAACAGTACGAGAGAGGGAAAACAAATTCTGAGGGAATGGATTGGGGAAGGAAAATGAAGTATATAGGAGAGGAAGGGACAAACAATAATTAAACTGCTTGGTTTTCTTATTGATTTTTGAAATTAATTATTTAATTTAAAATTATAAATCCTTAGATTA
>JAKCWG010000426.1:0-26441 GCA_021464415.1 Lonicera japonica
TAGATTCATTAAAACTAGGGGTGAGCACAAAACCGAAAAAACCAACATACTGAACCGGACTGGCCCAAACTGATCGGTGTATAAGGTGCACGGTTTGGTTGGAAAAATGAAGAACCACAGAGATCGATTTGATTTTGACGATATAGAACCACCTAAAACTAAACTGAACCGATACATACATGTGTCCTCTTTCTATGAGTGTAGAGCATGTACGTAAGGTTTATTCTAGGGAACAATGTACTGGAATAAAAAGAGCCCAATTAAAAAAAAATCAGGAATGACATATGCCCAAAACTGTAGGCAGGACCATAAACCGACCAATCGGTATCAGTTCAGTTTTACCAATCCATTGGTTCGGTTTCGTTAATACTGGACAAATTCGACACGGTTGGTTCAGTTGAAACCTGTGCTCAAAACCAAACAAAACCGAACTGACCTAACCCTAAAGATCCCTAATTAAAACAAAAGGACACTATTGGTTACAAAATCTAAAAAAAAATATAAGTGGACTGAAACTTTTTGCAGTTTTTTAACGCATCTTATACAATTATCAGTGAGGTGGACGATTCAAACAGGATGACTGAAAATTAAATGTTGATACATAACAGACTAGAGTTTTGGCGAGATCTCTCTTTTTTGGTTGAATGACAATAGTTGATGGAAGCAGTGAAAAGAGCAATCAGGATACAATGAAACCACAGTGGAGATGTTCAAGACAAATATTATCGACGTGCATAATATTTGGATGGAAGCTAAATAAAGAGAACTACACAACAACAGTAAATCAGTGCCAAGAATTCAGATTAGAGCAGTAAAAGGGAGAGATCATGTTAGCACTCCTTCAAACAGAAACTTGTCTCAGTAGAAAACAGAGTTTGGAACTGCATGAAGATTCCAGCAGCAATCGGTAGTTGAATTCTCACATCTTAATTCTGAATATAATTAACATTCGGCATTCAGTATTAAAAGGCAAGATCCATGCTGAATTCTTACCAATCTTGATGAAATTTAATGCCAGTACTATCCTTATCTTTTTGTTCATGGAATATTAATTCATATTATGATAGTTAGGGTGAACTTGTCAAATGAAATATATTCAGTGTTTGGACCATAAATTCAGACAATTAACATTTACTCAAAGGTTCGTTCTGATTAAATAAAAGTAACGAGCATTATTTTCAGAGGTTTTATTCAGTGTTCAACATTCAGAGGCAAGAGAACAAACACCCTTAAAGTGTAGGGCATCATTTTACTTAAGACTAAATAATTTTAGAACTAAAATCTAATCATAAATAATTTTGACAAATTTTCTATAACTTCTTAATTCTGACTTCTGAAGCAACCAATCACAATCCAGGACCCCTCTTTAGACATTATGTTAATTTACTAATTACAAGAAACAAAAGATAAGAGAGAAAGGGTAATAATAAGCTTAACTACTCCTTCCAAAGGTATCTGATACGAGGCCCCAAGAATATGCTCCAAGTAGCATGCCAGCAAAAACCACAGTGGATATCATGCTTTCTTCAGCAGAAGATAGTCCCCACTCAGTCTCAAGTGCTGGTCCCACAAATGAGAGAAGCATCATTTCCATAGCCTCAGCGACCCAACCCAGTCCGGCATAAGCAAGCACAAGACCCTGGAATTTCCCAAACCCAATTGTTGAAAGTGCTTCATCCAACGTGTACACAGGGTCTCGTCTCCCATCTGAAAAATCAATCAGCCCATTATGAACAAAAGATTGAAATCACAAAGAGTATTGTTATAATCAGAAAAGAAATTTCATTGAAGAAGATAAATTGTACAAACCATCTGTGAGGACAAGATGTCCTCCCTATCATATACCAGGAAAAATATATACGATGGTGAAGTGCAAATGGGAACTGTGACAGCTGTCAATAGATGACCGCTCTCATAGAGAAGCAACGAAGACATCTATGTCCCGCAAAAGCTGAAAATAAGAGCTATGATGTCTGAAGACCCTTGCATTTCTCCAATGCCATAGAATCTTCAGAAAATCCTAATTTGTAATATCGATCTTTTCAATATGAATATGGAGCTTTAGCTCTTAGTTGAAAAGGCCAAATCGATCATATTCTACAATTTATAATTGAACTACATCTAAGAGCCTTTATAAATTACAAAATATTATTGTGGCATCAGAACCTATACAAAACTAGAAAGTTAGCAACCCTTATGTTGAGTAAACGACTCGTTATAATTAAGTCTGAAGAAATTTGTAAGCTGTCCTGGTGAATAGTCCATATTATCTAATTGTGTCCTTAATCCTTAATTCCTTATGTATCTCTTTTCCTCCTAACATATTTTCTTTTCTTATGAAAAAAAGGTCAGCTTACCTAAAACAACAGATATAATTACTTGAACCAACTGAAATGAAAATAAGTGACAGGTCAGATACACTCAAACCTGATGTTTATTTTGCTCAATCTTCCTTTTCTATGGTGCTATAGTACGAATCTTTACGTTTATTCTTGTTTTTCTTTTCTTTCATTTTCCTTTTTTTGGTTTGCTTTGGTTGTCCAGATCTCATAGAGGACCTACTAATTTCCAATCTGCATGTGTTATTGGGGAGAATTTATTTATTTATTAATTTTTTTTGGTTGTGGGGTTGTGAGGAAGAACCCATGCTGGTAGAATAAGGGAGAGAAGAGGGACGATAACGCCACTGGCTATAGCTCAAAGGCCAAAAACCCAAATCTAAACTTAAATTGAAGCTAAAAGATGAATATCAAAATATCTTAATCGAAGTAGATCATATATCTTAGATATCTATCCTAAGTACATGATTTACATCATTTCTAAATCTAAAATTTCATAATAAATATTGTTGAATCTTTGTTCGGCATTATGTAAGATCCCAATAATCACAGGGTCATGTAGTCAAGGCATATTATATTGTTTTTCCATTTTGCAATAATGACTTTGCTATTGTACGTTGTTAAGCATGATATTCATTGCGGCTCCTTCTAATAGGTTAACCTTTGGGGAGAGATGGTTCCTAACTCTGTATTAGAGCATGCTTGTCTGGGAGGTCCAAGGTTCATGGTTCGTAACACATGTAAAATATTTTGATATGTAACTTCTTGTTTGGTGCTTCAAAGTGATTATATTTTCAACTTACAGTCAAAGTGATTTCTAAACACGAATATTTATCCACATCCGCACTGGTACACAAGTCCACATACTACATGATAACAGATAAACATAGAGGAAAAACAGAGGAAGGAAATGTACCTTAAGAATTGTATCAACAATTTTAGCTGTGATTGCTTTACACCATGAAAGAGATGCCTGGTTTTCTACTTTAGTTGGATCTAGAACCTCCTTATAGCTGCATCAGTGCAAACTACTCTTTCAATTAGAAGAAATACATTAAAAATTATTGTAATGCATAAATGCAGTATTATGCAATCCAAAAAAGTCAGACGCATCAGAACTATCTATTCCCTCCGGCTCAAATTAAGAGCCCCATTTGACTTTTGCAGTTTTTAAGAGAAACACTAATTTCAACATAATCAATGATTAAGAATAAAACCTTATTATTATACTGAGATATGGTACTTTTATTATTGCCCAAAATGGAAATGGAAACTGAAACTTTAATCTGAGACATCCCAAAAGGAAAGTGGGACTCTTAATATGAGATAGAAGGAGTAATTAACACCAATAATTGTGGCCAATATGTTTGGAGTTCACTAACCTTAACGAATACATAATCAAGTTTTCTAATGTTAGTAATGTCGTAGGAATAGACATATATGGTAAAAATTTTATGACTGGTGGTGATTAATCAATCGGGTTTCATCTGGGAAGATCTCTGATCAAGCTTATTCTCTAATCTTAGGATAATTTGCGAAACAGGAAGAAGGAAGAATGACTGAAAACCAGGAGAATTTGGTGATGATGCATTTAAAATCATTGAAGAGAACTTTCAAGTAGAGAATAATTCGAGTAGAAAGCTATCCCTTTGTCTAGTTAATCACATGCTAAATTTCTCTAATCAGCACTTATCACTGGCAAAACAAATTTGGAAATTTTTAACTACTTGAAGCTCACATTCTGTTGGAGACATATAAAAGTATTCATGTTTTGTTCTTGTCAGTTCAGTAATCTTACATTGGTAAATTCCCATTTAATTAATGTGAAAGGGTTGAATAAGATCTCATTCCCTTGCTGTAACTCATAACATTTATACGTGAAATTACCGATTTATCTTTCTAGGAACAAAGAGAATATCGGTTAAGAAAAGAAGAAAGCAATCGGAGTTAAGAAGTAATGCAACAGTGATACAAGGGAAATCAGATGAAAAATTTAACATAATTCATAGCACATTCAATTCAAATTTTAAGCTGAAATACACATGCATATCACTCTATTAAGATCCAAAAGGGAAGAAGAATACTACCAAATTGAGAAGAGGGTTGTTGCTGTTCCAAATCCTAACCCGGGTGAGAACCGGTCTTATCAAAATATCAAAACATCAAACAATTGGTGGGCAAGGCAAGACTAAAAATGCAAGAATTTATTATTGAATATTCATTCCTGTAGACCATGAGTTGAAAAGAATCTTCAACCTATGAAAATATATATATCTGAAAATGATGTTTGCTTGTTGGAATGAAACTGCATTATTGAACATCAGCAAAATGAAACAGCATTATTGAACATCAGCAATAGCAAATAAAGATGAACAGGATGCAATAAATTAATGATTGTACAAGTGAGTGCTTACATTAATATTAATATGTTTTAGAAAGCAGTAGGCATGATGAAGAATGTAGATGGATGGTGGGTTGCTTAGGAAAGATTCGTTGTTGCATGATACATAGTACGAGGTTGAGAAGAAGCCATAACAATAATAATAGTAATACTCATAATAATAAGTGAGTGGAAAAAATACTAAAGTATTCATCTATGAAGTTGATAGTGAAAGGGAGGGAATTCTTGGAAGTCTGAATCCCAATTGTGTAGAGATCTTCTTTCAGAGTTTCACCCCTTTTTTATCAAGTTCTTTTTGCGTTTATTTAAATTTTAAGTAAGAAATGAAATTTGAGCCGCATAATAGGGGTAGCCTTTCCCTAACAACTATCTTTCAATAAGATTTTGTAACAACTGTCCTTCGTTGGCATTCATACCATTTAAGCTAGAGTTTATTGGTGAAAATATTTTACCATTAAGATAGAACTTCGTCTCTTTTTTTTTTAAACGGAATCAACCAGACAAATAACAACTAAAATTTGTTCAAGTTCTTGTCTGTTCAATAATCTTAAATTGGTAAATTCTCGTTCAATTAATGTGAAAGGGTTGAACCACCAAGTATAACCCAGTGGTCGCGACTCTGTGATAAGTAATGAGTTTGACTGAGAGTTCTTTAGGTCGAATTCCGCCAACCGTAAAAACTTTTAAGCATAAATAATAAATATGCATATCACTAATTTAAGATCTGAAAGGGAAGAATTAAGAAGTTACCATTCCAAACTACAAAATTATCAAAATTAAGAACCAGTCTTGTCAAAAAAAAAATCAATATTCATTACTGTAGACCAAGAATTGAAAAGGAACTTCAACCTAATAATCTATGTAGGCTTTGACAAAGAAGGACATTAATTGAATTAAAGTCTAAGTATTTGACATTAATATTAATAAACATTTTATTTATTTATTTATTTTCACAAAATGGTGGGGAGATCGAGAGGAGTTGGTGAGGTAAGTCGGGGAAGTGAATTGATGATACAATGATGTGTTATTTATATTTATTGATCAATACTAACATTAAAAGTTTTTGTTTAAAGTTTGTTTAAGATGATTCTACTTCAAGGACGAGAGTGGGCAACACATTACTATTTTCTTGATGTGTTTCTAAAGAGTTTCAACGCAGAAATCAAAAATAAATTAAAAGCTATTTAATTTAATCATGACACTAACCCAATGTTTGGATGGAGTAATGTTAATTTTCATAGAAATTATGAATGATAGAACTTAAAATTCCATCATTTAAAATTTCTTCAATTGTAATTTTTCATGTTTGGACGTCTTGTAAGTAGAATTTAAAAAATGAAATGAATTACAATATCACTTGTTTTAAGTCGGAATGTTGAGAATAACACCTCATATTACAAAATTTTAAGTCAAAATTTTTAAAAGGCAAAATATAGCAAATTTATCGCACATAAAATTTCAAATTTTTTCTAAGTTTGTATTTTATGTTTTCCTGTATGAATTGAATTTAAGAACTATAGGGTAAAAAAAAGGGTAAACACTTCACCATTGAGCTATTTAAATCATAAATAAATTAAAAGCTATTTAATTCAATTATGACACTAATTTTTTTATTTTTTATTTTCACGTATGAATTGAATTTAAGAACTATAGGTAAAAAAAGGGGGGTAAACACTTCACCATTGGGCTATTTAAATATTTGCTAAATGACTTTTATTTTAAATTATTATTCGCTTACATAAAAATAAAATATATACATGCATCGTGTACGTTTAAATGTCTAGTATATATGTTTGAAAGGGATTGATGAATGACTTTTGTGCAAATAGAAAGGGATTGAAAAGGTGGACACCGATACGTGAAGTCATGAAGGGTGGGGGGTAGGCAGTCCAGGGTGATATGGTTGTAGGGTCACTACATTTTATTTTTTAAAATATATGTAATATTTTTTTTCTTTTCAATTCATTTTAACAGTAGAGAGATTTTTCATTTTCTTTGAACATTAAAGAGATTTTTTCTGTGTTTATTTATTATAAGGATCCACTTTTTTATTTTATTTTTTAAATGTTAAATAAGACGCCTATCAAAAAATTTAATTTTCTTTTTTTTAATGGAGTGGTCTCTAAGTCTCACAATGGCGTAGTTGGAAATTTTGGTTAGTTAATATGAATAAATAATGTTAAAAAATAATTTTAAATTTTAGTTGCATTTAGAGAAAGGGCAGCGTAGAAATGTTTTTAAATGACAAGCTTATTTCCTTTTAAAAAAATATATTAATATAAACAAATATGGTATTGGAATTTTTAAAGGACAATTCTAGTGCTAATATTAACTTTTTCAAAATTAGAGAATAAAATTGTTGCTAGCATTATCTCTTTTCATAATTAAAGGGTGCAAGTTTAGCCAGTATATAAACTAATTGGTACTCTAGCCATTGTAGTTAGAGTTAGTATTTTTTTTTTATTTCTTCTGAAAGCTAGTTAGAATTAATATCTGATACAAAGGAAAGGAAGGGAAACAAAAAGGAAAAAATAAGGGTTAATTGCAGTTTGCCCCTCTCATCTATGACCCTACTAACATTTTACTATATGAACTATCAATGTTAGCAATTAATGCCACCAACTATTCAATTTGTTGCAATTTACCCATTTTGGCTGACGGGGTTAAAGTTTTAAACAATTTAGGGCCTCAATGTAATTATTGATAAATGAAGGCATCAATGTAATTTTAGATCGTTTGATAATATATGTATATGTACATGTAGAGATGGAGAGAGAGAGAGAGAGAGAGAGCGAGAGAGAGAGAGAGAGAGAGAGAGAGAGAGAGAGAGAGAGAGAGAAGAATTTAAAAGCAGAGCACAAGTCTCTCTTGCATCTATCTCATTTCCAGAGCCAAAATGTAGACGATTTTGGCTCGGCTTTGCCGGTGGTCCACTGTTGCTAATTTCTTTGGCATTTTCATTGCTGATTTTGCCTCTCTCTCTAAATTTTCAATGGGGTTCTACTAAATTTAAGGCTTCGATTTAGAGGGATGGGTCATCATCCTAAAGATGAACCGTTATTGAACAAGGCATGCATATGTACAGTGAAGATGGAGGAGATGATGTTGATAATGCCCGTCGTTGTCATTTATCATCATCCTTAGAACCAAGAGAAGATCAGGAAAAATATGAATTCAAGTCAATTGGATTATAGGGCAGCAATTGGTTTGAGATTGGCAAGTGGGAAACAAGAAAACTGAAGAGCAGAGGCGGTGAAATTAGCAATGGTGAACCATCGGCACCAATCAAAAACAGCAATGAAAATGCCGATGAAATTAGTGACGGCGAACCACCGGCAAAGCTGAGCCAAAATCATCTTCAACCTAGGCTCTGGCAACGAGAGAGACAAGAAAGAGACTTGTGCTCTGTTTTTAATTTTGCTCTCTCTCTCTCTCTCTACATTTTTTTATCACTCAACAAGCATTTTATTGTAGAAATTATCAAATCTCTCTCTCTCTACATTTAACTAAAACCATTATTGTAGAAATTATCAAATTTGCTGACTATAAAACCCACTTAAAGACCTAACATTTAAATAGTTCTTACACAAATCATTTGCTAATGTCCTTACACAATGAAATTCTTCCTCATAGTTAGATTTGATCGAGCCATTTGATAGGTGGAGGGTGGTCAGTTTGAAACGAACGTACCCTGAAGTTGAAAATGTCGAAAAGTAACTATAGAGCAGCAATATATGAGGCTGGCTCGAGTCAAGCAATCCTAAAGGGAGGAGAGACCAATATGATGCCGTCTCCTCTAACAAGCAAAAACGGAACCATGCGCCTTGTGGTCCGAACAATCTCCTCGTAAGTTTCATCATCAATCTCCACAGTCGTAACAATTTCTTCAACGTCCCCAATAATCATATTCAAATGCTGGTCATAAGCATGGAGTTTGCCTCAAAATTCACGTCGGATCGAAGCTTGACGTAGATACGCTTGTCGAGACTAAGCCTTATGAGATCCAATGGCTCATTCACTGCACTTTCTTCTTCACTGGCCATTTACATATACATATATTATCAAAAGATCAAAAATTACACTGTCACCCTCATTTATCAAGAATTACATTTAGGCACTAAATTGTTTAAAACTTTAACCCTGTCAGCCAAAATGAGTAAATTGCAACAAATTGAATAGTTTGTGGCATTAATTGTTAAGACTGATAGTTCATATGGTAAAGTGTTAGTAGGGTCAAAGTTGAGAGGGGCAAAGTGCAATTAACCCAAAAAATAAATTATAATAGTAAATAACATGGTGCTAATAAGAGCAAGGCCTAACTGACATGTGTCAACTCGAATATGGGATTTGGGAAAGGTTAATTTGTATGTATTAACTCGAACTACATACAAATATGGCATAATGTTATAAGTGTCAAGTGTTTAATTTGAGATTTTTAAAAATAACTAAAATTATTTATTATGATTTCTTTAGTGTTTTGGTAATTTGTATGTACTAACTATGGTATGGGCATGTATAGCATAAGAATACCACATTATTATTTATCACAAATTTAGCAAAACAATCATGTGAATATCATATTCAACATTCTTAATATAATTAATAGAACTATAATATTTCAAAGATTACCGGTGGCCTTCATTACAATAAAACTAGGTTAAAATAAAGAGGTATCTACCATAAACTATTGTAAAAAGTGTCAACCATCATGCTACGACACATACATTAAAATCCAAGTAGGGGCTTGAGCCACCCTTACGCATAGCTAAGCCTCTAAGCTCCTCTTTGAATTTATACATACATACATACATACATACATACATACATACATGTAATATGTATGTATGCATGTGTGTGTATATGAGGTTAGCTTATAAATACATTTATTGTTGTTTTTTTTTACATTATTTAGAAAGGGTATTCTTAAATGCACCCACAGAATTATTCTTCTCACCCCAATTAAGAATATCTGAAACTCACCTCATCAAATTTTCTTAAATACCATAAACTTACCCCATTTATTTCTCAATTTCCAAACAAGACTTTCTTTCTCTCTCCATTAATAAATCTCCCTAGTTTTGCATCCCTGTAGGTGCCAGCCAGACTCTGAACGGTCTCCGTAGGAGTAAAAATCTTTTAAACGAAAGGTGGATGCCAGATTATTCTTTGACACTCGTAATTGCAATCTGGAAAACTCTTTACTTCAAACCACAACAGCTAATGAAACATCAAAGCCGGATTTTCACCTCTAAACCCAATCTATGGTGCGCTGTAGAATGCATCATTTCATTTTACAATGAGTAAATTAATTTTATTAGATTAATTTTTAGAAGTTAATACAACTAAAAATAAGGTACACAAATAGGGACACAGATATATATATATATATATATATGTATGTATATAGTATACACTATGAAAGTTTTAAAACTTAGGACAATCATCGCCTGAAAAGCCACGGCTTCCAATTTTTTACACTGTGAAAGTTTTAAAACTCAGGGCAATCCTCGTTTAAAAAGCCATGGCTTCCAATTTTTGGCTAGATACACAAATATATATATATATAGCACACATTGTCAAAGTTTCAAAGCTCAGGGCAATCCACGTTTGAAAAGCCATGGCTTTCAATTTTTGGCTAGACTCAATTTCATCCATTACTCCATTTTTTTCAGCCAAATTTACTTACCAAAAACTGAAAATTGTAGGATTGTGAAAGTTTTAAAAGTGGAATTAATTTTAGACTTGTGATTTCATTGTTCAGGGTTCTTGAAAAATTAAAAAACGATGATTAGTTTCAAGGAATCAGTGTTTTAGAGAAGTACAAAGAAGAGGGTGAATGGAGATAATTGAAAAATTAGATAAGGGATTGTTTGGTTAATAAAATTTACGTTTATCTATCAAATTTTAAAAATTAGCCGGGGTGAGAAGAATGATTTTGTGGGTGAGAAAAAAATTACCCTTTAGAAAAGGAACATGGGTTAACCAAGCCTCCTAATCCCTGGTATAAGGTCACTATTGGGATAATCTTGGGGTGAATCGGGTTTGCTCCGAACTGAAAGTGGGGATCAGTGGGAGTGTGTAAGCTAGCCTAGACTTAGGTCGGAAAGATTTATTGTTGCAATAATAATAATAATAATGAGGAAAGTAATTAGTAAACTACCCTCTAGGCCTATTAATTTGCCGGTTGGACTTATCAGAAGATGACACATAGCGTCTCACGTGGAGGATCGCGCTTCTTTCATGTGACAATATATCATTGGAAATACACTAGTCTTGCTGACCATAATATCACAGTGCTACTTGCAGAGATGAACTTTCAGACCTAGTATCAATAATGCAAGTTTGCGTAGCAATGTAGCAAACCTTAGAGCTATCACCCATAAACCTAATGCTCCTTGCAAACAAAGGACGGGAACATGTAGTGATAACATAAATGAACAATGTCACTGTTGTGTTGGGTATGCGAAGCACCATGCTTGCTTTTAATACACTCGTATTAAATGCCGGATTAAAAGAAAGGCAGTTATCATCACTGATCTCTGAACTTCTAATGATGAAAGAGTTATTAATTGCCAACCATCACCATGGATTAAGCTGGCATCATGCTTACTATATTTATGAAGCATTTACTTTTTCATAACGACCAAGTTTTTTAGCATTCAATACACTTGATCAAGTTAGAACTCAACATTATTCAAGGGAGAAATACACTTATATTATTTATTGCCTTCGGTTAATAGGCCTGTTAAGTACACTAGATCTTATTGACTTAATGGGCATTAGATAAATGGGTTTTGAGATATACTATGTGCGTGAATTGTGATAGCAAGATTAGTCTAGAGTTGCAAAACACTTGTATAGAGCTCTGCTCACTGTTATTATTTATAAATATTCTTTGAGCCAAGAGTTCATTCACTGAGGTGGATTAGGTGTAATACCCCGTAATGTAATTAGTGTAAATTAGACACATATTAATCTCGACTGAGTGAATTTTTTAAAGAGTTTAGGAATCTTGGTTGAGCATGGACCAAATTGTAAAATTGTAAAAGTTCAGGATTAAAATAAAAGTTATGAAACTTCAGGGTTAAATGCCATAAGTAAGTAAAAGTTAGATTTTTTTTTCTTACGCCACCGACTTCCATTGTCTTCCTCCACTTTGTTCATGTTCTTATTTCCATTGTTTGCTGCCGAGAGATAGATAGAGAGAAAAATAATAGGTACGAAACTATATTTGATATATTTGATAATCTATAAATGTTTATCCCAATGTTTTTAGTAAATTTAGTTCTTCACTCATCTTATTTTAGTGCACATTTGTTTAGAGAATTATTACGTTTTTGAATTTATCTTCTTAACTGGTACAATCAGGCCATGTCACGTTATTCGGTAACAAACCGAGTCGTATATAAATTCGTAAATGATTATCCAGTAGCTTATCAGGTCATATTCAATTGGATACAAAAATTACTCACATATTTTACTTTTATTAAAAATATATATATATATATATATATTGTGTCGAATCCCTTAGGGTGCAATTGCTCATAAAAATCTTATAATATGAGAAGCACACTGTCCAGACTAAAAAATCTAGGTGGGAAGGGCACTGGACCAAATTTTTTGTTGGCTCGATATTTTGCCTTTCATTTTCTAGATGGAATTAGATCGGTCCGATCTTTGCTCTTAAGGAAAAAAATTGCTAAAAAATCAGACAAGACTATATATATATAAAAAAAATTACCTAACCCTTATCCCTAGATCAAATGCACAAAACAGCCGCCCAAGCCTTCACCCCTCACCCCAGCGTGGTAAGCCACGGTTAGCCATTTGGATTGGACGAGTTAAGAACCATGAAGAATCTAGAGCCTTCTTTAGACCACATATATCTATACCTAAAGTGATAACACCATGTGTTTAATAAATAATTTGGCAATTGATTATGCGAAAACTATATGTAAATTTGCGCTTGGCCTTGAAACTACTTATCATTGTTATCCATATGTTTGTTATGGTTGTGGGTAGGCTGATTGTGGTATGAATGAATATATATTGCTAATGTTGCAATACACATATAGGCTGGTTTGACACACTTATCATGGGTAGTGTGGATTGGATTGGTAACATGGGACACAGGCCTCCTGGGTGAAAGGCATTAAACCGTGCTAGAAAAGTACTAGAGGTGCCTACCACTAGGTGGCTGAAAGTCCACCAAATTAAGCATAGGGGATAGCTCACTCAATATATTTTTCCTTCTTACTAGATCGTGTATACTGTTCTTAAGAGCTTCCCCGGTAATAAAGTAGTTTCATGTGACTCTACAGATGGACGATATGTTTGGGACAATTAGGTACTCACCTTATAAGGTGGAAATCACCTAGAGTAGTTCTATTTTTGAGAAATTTGTTTATATGAATGTCCTTCTTGTTAACTATATTTTAAGGGTATTACCCGGAAAAATGTCTTGCACGGGTATAAATCCAAATAAATCACAAGTTACGACATAGTCCTTGGGCAGTTTACTCGCTTGAAAAAGACATGAGCAGTTAGTCATTTGGGGACCGATGTTTTAGGCCTAATCGACCATGGGGTGAAGTTGGGGCACTATACTAGAGGCCCGACATATTGAGCTTTACATGTTTATTCTTATTATGGTTGTTGTTATTTTTATGCTTGTTTCTCTTATTATTGTTGGGATTATAAGGCTAATACTTGGTACGTATTCTTGTTAGAAATATCGGATTCATAATATACATAAAAGAACTAATGATTAAAGTGGAAATATAATCATGTTGTCTAAAGTTGCCTATTAAGCTATAAACGAGTGGCTGATTAGTGAGAAGTCTTGTTGCCATGTATTAGTAGTTAGGACATAGTAATCATATTCAATAATATACTAATACATGAGGTGAACAATAAGTAGGAAACCTAGAAGAATTCATATCTTAGGGTCAATGCGAGTTGTCGGATTCTATAATGCATTAGGAAGTTAATAATCTTAATTACGTGAAACATATTAATTAGACTACCTTGTTAAACCATGAGTTCTGTGAGTAAAAGTCATAGGCTGGCCGAAGAGGTAGGACTAATGTAGTCAGTTCTGGTATATTCCAAATACTAGGATGGTATAATAGTGGTTAGGTTCGGCATGCTATGTGTGTTTTTCATTGCACTATTTCCATGTATAAAGTTTTACTAGTATCCAAATCTTATTTTGTATAAAGGGCATGCGTATGTGTTTACAATATGTATTTCTATATAAAACTTGAATTAGTTTTTACTGAGTCCAGTTGACCCACTCCCATTTTTCTAACAGTCTTGCAGGTTAAGTCTCGTGGGTGGCAAGTGATCCATCTCCTTAGAAGATTCTAATGATAGTGAACCATTTTGTAGTCCTTTACGCAAAGGGTGGTGATTTGAGCACCACTAAATTAACTATGGGACACCACACTCCTTTTAGTACGCCACATAAATAACACTACATACACAAAGCACCACCCAATGACCCACCGTATGCTTATAATTTCAACTTCATCTAATCTCTTTTAACCGCTACTGACCCATGCTCAAAATATATTCAATTTCTTTCTCTCTTTATATTGAATTCCATTGAAGCACACTTACTTTCAACTCAAAGAGCTAAATAAACTGAATTCAAATCCTTAGAGAAAGGATCATATGAATTAAAATGCACCCAACCAAGATCTACAATGACATCGAAGATTCATTTTTTTTATTAAGTACATAAATATCTAACTTAAAGTGATAGTATATAGTCCCCATCGAACGGAAAAACTCAAAGGAGTAAGAACTAAGAGACAAACAAAGATCAGAAAATTAAGTAACACACAATGCCTAATTAAAAACCCCAAACTTGGTGACCGGTTGTCGTGTCCTAGTGTCATATTTGGTTGTAGCTAGTAAAGACTTAAAAAATTAAATAAGAAATAAAGATGTGAAGATGAAGACGATATATGGAGAGAATGAAGAAGATGAAAACCCACTTAAAACCTTTGTTTCTCTTTTCTCTTGTATTTAGTATGTATATGTATATATGTCTACATATGTATGTATTTTGGGTGGTGGCTCCGCAAAAATAAAAATAATTTTTAAAACATTTGGTGTCCATAAGTATTCTAGTGGTGCTCTTAATGTCTCCCTTACGCTAAGGACTAAGTTGTAAAATATTTTGGACTCGCGTACTCTTTTATATTTGTAATTAAATACTCTTGTTAATGGACCAGATTTATATTTTATTTTAAGTAAACTTCAGTAAATTATTTTAAGATGTGGAGACTATTGTATGATAAAATGGTTTTACTACTTAAATGTTGAAAAATGTTGATTTTATTGACTTTACATGCCGAAATTTTTATATGAGACATTAACACATGACTTGTTTTAAATAATTTTTTAATCTAATGTAACTTTACACTCGCCATCTAGGTACGGCATTGTGATTAACCGAGTCTCGAAAGTCCAAATCTCTTAACGGGATTCGAGGCGTCACAATAACAGATTCAACCTTTCCCCAATATGCATTCTCAAGGATGAAAATGCCTTTAGTATGGGTTATAACATAGTGTATGAAATTTGTTCAATTGTAGTCAACAAAAGGAACATAAATTACAGAATAAAAGAATCAACAAATTATACGACTTAAATTCGTGGGTATGTAACACTCATTTGCAGTGAAGTGATAAAAACGAGGTCTTGTTAAATATTGGTAACTCATAGATTGCTTGAGAGTGTGAGTTATTAAATTTAGAAATACTAATAGAATGCTATTAAAAGATGGTTGCCAAATATTTATAATATTTATAAAATTTGATTAAAAGAGAGTTTGTCATGTGTAAGTAACTTCTTGTTAATAGGTTCAAACTTTCTTAATATGCTCATACTTCCATATTGCTCTATTTATAACTTTTTACCTCTATTAACTTTCAAATATGCATAAAGTTTATAAACCCCCCCCCCCCCACCCCACACACGCGCACAATTAACTTGCAGTGTTTTTTCATCATATTCATGTGTTTCTACAAATATTTAAATATAAAATGTGTTTATTGATTTTTTAAAATCGTACTCATATATAGTGTGTGCCAAATCTTATTACACCGAAAACAGGTATTTGTGACTTTCCACTTCGTTGGATTTGTGATTGCCAATGGTAGTCACAAAGTTTGTGACTGCTAATGACAGTCACAAAGGTCAAAGAGTCATAATTTTGAATATTTGTGACTGTTAATAGAAGTCACAAATATTAGTGTTATTTGTGACTACCAATGGCAGTCATAACATAAAGAGTTTAGTTAACGACTGTTAGCCTTTGTGACTATTTTTGGCAGTCATAATTGTAACAAATTTATGACTTATATTTATGAGCAGTCATAAATGTTAACATCTCATTGACTAAAATCTCTCGCCCACATTTTTGTTCTTTTGACTCATCTCCCACCCACCCACTTTTCAAGTAAATTTTGAATCATTTTAAGCATCCCGCTCATAATTTCCTAAACTTTTAGAAATAACTAAAATTTAGTCCAATTTTGAATTTTTTTTGGGGAATGGGGATGAAAAATATGTCTAAATACCTAAATCTTATTTTTCTTGAAATAACGTCATTTTGACTCTTTTAAAATATAATTTTGAAAAAATTATTTTTTATATTTAAAAATTTGTTAATTCTAATTTGCAAACCAAATAATTGTACTGTTAAACCTTGTGATAATTCATATTCAATAACTTAATGATGTTAACATTGAATATATTTTCAAGTAACAAAGTTCGTAATGAATATCATTTTAATTTATAATTATAATATTTAGAATATTATAATTATAATACTAATTTTATATTAAATTAAGCCCATTGTTCTTTCATGGTTGAAGAGCTTATATATTATAGCTCAGGAGGGTATCGTGACTGTTTTTGAAGTAGTAAGATTTCACAAACTAGTATAATGAAGTATTATTATTATTATACTTAAGGCTTGTTTAATTGTCCCTCAAATTATAAATTACACTATTTACAATTTCAACATTTAGTTGTGTTTGATTGTGAAAATTAAACAATCGCCAATTTGATAATTTATGTTGATTCATCAAAACTCATGCAACCCATTTCGAATAAAAATACTTGAGATTGCATAATTCCAGAACAAGAGAATTCACTCTAGCTTTATATTTCTAAGAAAAAGCTATTGTTTGCATTTAATGTTGATGTTTCTAGACAAAAATTACATAAAAGACTTTAGATCTAGGATTCGAACCACGAGAGAGGGAAGAGGGATGGGGGATACTGTGATTGTAACTTGAGATCTTAATATGAAGGCAAGATATTATCATCCTACTTGATCCATATGACCTGTTAAATTTATTGATCTCAATAAATAATTAATAGAACTAAAGTTTATTAAATGAAGAAAGGGTTTGAATATATTTGATAATCTATAAATGTTTATCCTTATGTTTTTAGTAAATTTAGTTCTTCACTCATTTTATTTTCATGCAAATTTGTTTAGAGAATTATTATTTTTAAAAATTTTCTCCTTCATTGGTACAATTAGGCTATATCACATCATTCGATAACAAACTGAGTCGTATATAAATTCGTAAATAATTATCCAGTAACTTATTCGCTCATATTGAACCGGAAATAAAAATCAGTCGGACTTAGTCGGATAGGAATTATGTGGGATATGATAGCAAATGAATCAGCCGGATAAGGGTTAAGTGGGATCGGACAGGATAAGGATTAGTCGGATAAAGATTTAATAAACCTTGCATTTGATGAAGTTCTGGATTACAAGTCCAGATATTATATAATACAATTTGCTTTTCTTTTAAAAATATATGTAATTTTAATTGTTGTGCAATTTTTTTTAACTAATGCGATTCTTCTATTTATAAATAAATTTTGTAAAAAACTCTTTCGGGAGAAAAATTCTGTTTCACGTATAATATTTACGAACTAGGCATTAAGTATAATTTCAAATCCTAATGTTACCTTTTTTTTTCTAAAATTAAAGTTTCTTATAAATATCTTTATTTAATAAAAAAATAAAAAAAATATGCAATATTATAAAAAAAAATAAATTTTATTAGTTGAGTTACTGTGAATTTTGGTGGTTGAAATTTTTTATTAATAAATTTAATTATTTAAAAGGGGTAAAGAAAAAGATTAAAAAAAATTAAAAAAAGATTAAAAAAATAAATTTAATTATTCCCCTCACCCAGGCGAATGACTTCCCCCCGCCCGCCCCCTCTCTCTCTCTCTCGTTCAATTTTGAAGCCCTAGTCACCACCGTCAGTCATCTCGCACTCACAGACTCCCACTCTTACAAACTCTCTTTCTGTTTCTTTTCGGACCGCCAGAGCACCCGGAGCGGTAGTCGACATCGGACCGCTGGCTACCATCGATAGGTACTTATCCCTTCTCTCTTTCTCTACTCTCATTTCTTCCTTCATTCTCAAAATTTTAGGGGTTTTTTTCTATCCTCTTTCTCTTGCATTTGGGTGTTTGATAAAAGGTCATGGTTTTTTTCTATCTTCTTTTTCTTTAGGATTTCTTGCGTATTATGGTGTACCTGTTTTGTGGAGAAGAAATTAGTTAGGGTTAAAGTGATTTTTCAAATCAAAGTGGGTATTAATGAAGATACGTTTTGGGTGTTTAAGAGAAAAGGGATGAGGGAATAGAAATAGAAAAACTGGTATATAGGTGTTAAAATAAATTGTTTGGTTTCTACTTTAGCCTTAATCAGTAAAAAAGAAAGAAAAATGGGAATCTAGGTGTTAAAGAGAAAGGGGATGAGAGAACAGAGAAATGTGTTAAAGAAAGAAATTATTTGGGTGTTTATACTTGTGGCCTTTGTATAAAAGGAAAAGAAATAAAAGAGAAATCTCGATTGGGGTGTGATTGTGTTTATTATTTAGTTTGTTGCACTTTTGAGTTGAGTTTGATTTTTTATACTCGGATATGCATTGGTTTTGGACAAAATTTTTAATTTGAGATGGTGGGAGTGCGTTGAAAAAGAGTGAACGACCCATTTGTACCCCGAACTTTCAGACCTCAATTTGTTCCAACTTGCAGTTCAAATTTAAAAAAGTGGTTTTAAATGCCCACTTCGTTAACATTCTGTCCATTTTATAACAGAAGTTGTCATGTGAGGGGCATAAAGGTAAATGTAACTCTCCTTCTCTTCCTTCTTCCTACTTCTTCTTCTAAAGAAGAAGAGATGACCGTTTTTGTTCTCGTTGACGTTGCTAGCAACGCTCTTTGCGATGGTCAATCTTCTTGCTCCCAAGCTATTTACAGTAACAATCTTTAGCAAACGGTACTCTCTTTTTCTCTCTCCCACTTTTGTAATCAGCTGTGTACTTTGAATCTCTCTTTGTCGTGCATTTTCAAGTGTTTGGTTGCTGATAAAATTGATTAGAGTAATTGGATTGTATTGTCGTGGATTTTGGTATTTAGGCTTTCATTTCGCGATTACCGAAGCTTTTAGCAATTCAACTGTACTTTGATTCTCTCCGTTTCTCGTGCATTTTTGAGTGTTTGGTTGCTGAAATTGTGGATGAGAGCAATTGGATTAAATTTGTTGAGGATTTGGGATTTTAGGCATTCATTTTCGCTATTAATTAAGTTAGTTTTTCAACTAAGAGAATTTGAGGAGTGACTTTTCTGTATAATCAACTGTACTATGAATCTCATGCATTTTCTAAGTGTTCGGTTGCTGAGAAAGTTGATGTGACCAATTGGATTAAATTTGTTGAGGATTTTGCATTTTAGGCTTTTGTTTTCGTGATTAATTAAGTTTTTAGCAATGCAACTAAGACAAATACGCCATTTGTGAGTTTTACAAGTATTTTTGTGAACCTTTTCTCCTGTTGTAATTAACTGTATTACAAATCTCTCTTTCTCGTGCACTTTCACGTGTTTGGTTGATGAGAAAGTGGATGAGAACAATTTTGAAAACAAGACTTTGGTTAACTGCGAAACTTTTAATTACTGAAGCTTCCTTTAATATTTTGCTTTCTTTAAGAAGAAGAAGAAGAAGAATAGATATTATCTTAAAGAAGAAAGAAGAATAAGAGTAGTTACATTTACCGTTATGCCCCTCACTTGACAACTTATGTTATAAAATGGACGGAGTGTTGACAGAGTGGGTATTTAAAACCACTTTTTGAAATTTGGAGTGCAAGGTGAAACAAATTGAAGTCTGGAGTGCAACTTGAAACTGGGTACAAAGTTCGGGGTGCAAATGGGTTTTCAAAAGGTAATTTGGCAAATTAATTTTCCCTGTTATCTGGTTTACCATAAATGAATCTTAAAAACAGAAACATTAACCATATGAATGGCCAAGTTTACTAGCTTTGGTAATTTTGGCGTTTGGGTTTTCAAAAGACACACACACACACACACACATATATATATATAATGATGATGATGATTCGTTTTAAGAGTAAAAATCTCGAGATGTCATTGCGTTTGTACATGCAGTTTGCTCACCATTTTTCCTCATCTTCAGTGCCTGTATCTATGAATTGGTTCTGTCCTTCAAGTTTTAATTTGATTCTTGTATTTATATAATTGACTCTGGTGACTCCATTAATTCCTACATGGCAATAATGGCACAATCTACAGTTCCAATGATGGAGAAGAGAAAGCCGGTGTTCACCAAGGCCGATAACCTTAAGCCGGGAACATATGGACACACACTGATGATGAAGGTCGTTAGCTCTAAGCCGGTGGTTCCGAAAGCCAGTGGCCGGCTGGTGAACCAGAGTGTTTGCCGGCCCCGATACACTCGGCCCGAATCGCCGAGTGTATCGTCGGAGATGAGACCGGTACCATTGTCGGCACTGCTCGTAATGAACAAGGTAATATTTTCGTTTCCGTAGTTATGCTGGAGTTATTTTTTGAAACCCTATTTATTGATTATGTTTGATTTGGTTTGATATGTGAGAACATTTAGTCTTGTGAATACCACGTACTAGTGTGTTTAATTGAGAAGAAACAGAGATTTATGAACCCTTAGGGCATTTATTTTGTACTAGGTTGGTTTGAATTTTTGTGCTAGAAAAATTTATTGTTTTGTCTACTGAAGTATCAGGAATGCTGCCGTGTTAGTTTGATTGTTCTGTTGATGATTCACCTTAACCTTTTGAAGATCACACATTGCTTCAATTGAAAGTCCAAGTTTTGCATCAATAAGTTTAAGTTTTTGTCTTTTTGACAATATAATGTTAGTTTATGTGCTGTCTTAGTAAACACCTTGAGAATGATCACTAGACCTAACGTAAACTACAAGAAGATCATCTTTGTGGACAAGTGTGAGAGATGGTCTTAAGCTCTGGTTCTAGTATGATGTGACATAATGCATAAAATTGGATCGCGTGCTTCCTCTTAAAAAATAAAGTATATAGCATTGTTACATCTAATACATAAATAAGCATCAATTGAACATGGTCTTGATTATCTGTTCCTCTTGTAATCCTACATATTTGGAATGACGATCCACTTATCTTCTTTTGTTCTTTTTTCACTTGAAGTGGAACCTAGGTGGTTACAGTAGTATTCTAAGAGAATTGGAAATATAATGTCCGTGGCTCTTTTATAAAATGGACTGGCTATGCGTGCCTTTTGCAATTATCTATACTATGATTGTTGATATATTTATCGTTTTTTGAACTTTTTCTTCTCAAAGTTGAAGGATAAAGGCAATCTGTTTTTCCCTGACTCTAATCGAAAATATAACCAATGTTGTTTGTTAAAAGTATTATGGGACAATCTTTTTATATATATGTACACCCCCCTATATCTATACACATATGTCTTGTTTTTTATATGTATATACCAGGTAGTAACCCGTGCGAAAGGTGCTATCAACCATTAAAAATCTATCTTATATCTCAACTTCACAATTGTTTATCCCTTACGACGTATCTGGAATAGTAGTAATTAGTGAAACAAGAAGACTTCATGAACATCACAGCAAAAATTATTAAAACATTTATGGTTCCTATGTAAATAAGGAGCTGCACAGCATCGACAAAATAGGAATTCGATAGAATATAGAAGGAGGATATACCTAGCCTCAGGCTAACCTAATTCGTTGTAGCGTAGGGGTATATATACATTTTCAGATTCCAAAACCATTGCCCCTTACCCTTATTATATAGATAAACCAATGGTATCTGTTGATTTACTGTGCAGTTGATTTAATGAAACTGGAGGCCACAGTTATTCTACGGAATGCGAAAATAGACATGTTCAAGGGGTCAATGAGGCTACCAGTTGACAAATGGGATGTGTTGAGGTGACGGAACCAGCTAAATTTGTAGTCAAAGAAGATAACAATCTTTCTCTGGTTGAGTATGAATTGGTGAACATCGTGTAAGAGGCAAGTGAATAGTTTCTGAGGTTAACGAAGATTTGACTTTTGTTTTTTGGAAATTGAACTGTTAGTCAGTCAGTCAATCCATTAAGGAAGCATATGATGGTTCTTGTTTTCAATTATGAATTGTTATGGGCGCATAGTCTTCTAAAACTCGGCGAGTCAAGCTGATTTCTTGCCTAGTACTCGGCAGCCAGGCGAGTTGATTTTGCCTACTCGTTAGGCTTAACTCAAACAGGGGAAAACTCGGGAATAACTCGGTAAAACACGCCGAGCTCTTGCGAGTTATGAGACTCGGCGAGTATTGGAATTTTTATTTTTTTTTAAAAAGGGGCAGACGAAAAAGAAAAGGGGAAGAAGAGAAAACTAAGCTAATATGGAAGTGGTCGACGGTGAAGAAGAGATAACTGATTTACTGCTACCGCAGCGAAGTGGTCCGTGGCGAGTTGGGGGAAGGAGGAGGATGTCGGTGGAAACGAAGAACAGAAAAGGGAGGAAGATGTATATATATATATATATATATGTAATATAATTTTTATATATAGATAGATAGAGAAAAAGAACCCTGTTTTTCTTTGACAAAAAAGTTGAAAGTGGTGGAAGATGGAAAATGTTCTCAATATTTTATTATGTATTTAAAATAGTCGTGGTAGATAAAACTAAACTAATATGGAACTTATTTATTTAGAAGCCCATTCACTTTTTATAGTGGGCTTTCTAATATTTAATAAAATATGTATAAAATATTAATATTTTTTATTTATATGCATATTTGGTGTATGTAAACATGAGTTTTTATCTTATTATATTATTTAAAATATTATTTATATTAAAATATACCCTATTTGATTTTTTCGATTAATCTCCGAGTAATTGAAAACTCCTCACTCTCCACCTCACCGATTGAGTCCCGAGTTTTAGAACACTGTGGGTGCATATGATCACTCTTTCTCAATTTTGTTACGGTTATCCAATTGGTTTGGTTTAAAAAAAAAAAAAAACAGAAGCAAGAATATGAAACAACTAATAAAAACAGATACTCATTAAAAAAGTTGTATTCATTTGTTTAAGCAATTACTCTCTAAGTTTCGAATTAAGAGTTATTATTCCTTTTTAGGATGCCCCTTATTGATATGTTCGTTTTTTGAGACATAACTCATGATTCATGAAAATAGTTGTCAATTATACAATATTACTAAACAAAATGCTACAAAAGGTTTTTGCTAGTGACAGGGAATGTTACAGATTTTAGGTCTATACTCTTATTATATTTATTGGACAGCACTATTTACACTCATATAATCACATAATCTAATAAATAATAATTGTAACCATCGTATTTCCAAACAAGTTTTGACTAAATTGACTTGACATGATAGGACATACGAAATTTGATTTGAACTATTAATTAATTGTATATATAACATTGACGA
Organism: Lonicera japonica; assembly: GCA_021464415.1. NCBI lineage: Eukaryota > Viridiplantae > Streptophyta > Magnoliopsida > Dipsacales > Caprifoliaceae > Lonicera > Lonicera japonica. The sequence goes on from JAKCWG010000426.1 coordinate 23,569, forward strand.
TTTTTTTACCAAACGGATATAGTCAATTTAAGTACTTACCATATATCCAAATTTATTACAAAATTGATATTTAATCTCAAAATTAACAAATTATTTATGATAATATGATTTTAATAAAATCCCTGTACATAGTATAGATAACATTTTAAGAATTTGTATGGTTTTTATAGATAAAAACCCTGAGATGCGGACAATTTTATAACTTTTGTAATATCTGTAACCCTTCGAGGATTTCTACATTGCTTTATGTGTTCTTATTGCTTTCTGTCTATCTGTTCTCTATTATCCGGTACTGCTAGATATTCTTATGGCTTTAAACTATATAGGAACAATCGGATCTATGTAAATCTAGAAGACAAGGATTTTATTATACGATTTATGTCTAGAAGTGGGGAATGATGGTATGTGAGTAGTTTTTGTCCAAACATAAAATCAACACTAAACAAAGCGAACATAGGATAATTATTTTGATCTACGTGGCTGTGATAAATTTCGAATTTTTTGGGTCTCACCTTATATATATATATTCTATATTGTGACACGCTTTTGTCTTATTGATGTTCAATAGTGACATCCCTGTTTGCATCATATAATTTTAAATCCATCTTCTTTCTTCTTGGTCTTATCTTAATTTGGCTCGTGATATTATAATTTTGTTTGGAAAATAAATAATCCTTATTTTCTAAATTTATCTGAATTTGATTAGGGTTTGTTTAACTGCAATAATTTTTTAAGGAATTGTTTTTCATGGTACAACTTGGTAGTGTAAAAGAATTCCACTCTTTTCTAATGAGTGTTTCAATTTTTTCCTTTCTGTAGTGAGCTAAATTCCTCAGCCACTAGATTCTCTGCATAGTACTAATATGATATCCGTGGTTAGTTTATGTTTGTGTTCTTAGATGAGGGAGGGAAGGAGAATATTTACAATTTACAAAGAAGGTGAATATTAATCTCTTTTGTTCACCAACCAAGATGTTTTTTTTATAAAGCTTCACTGCGTCCATTCCTGGTCATAGGGTCACTGCAGTACCAATCAAAAATATCGTTGTCGTTGCTGGATGACGAAATGGATTATGGATTATGGCATTTAAGAAATAGACATATAAAGCTCAAAGTTCCAGCCTGCTACGTATATACATCTATTCAATTCATTCATTTGTTCACAGTTCCTACATACATGTAATTTGTTAGATCACCCTAAATAAATACTATGATCATCTTAAATGCCAACTTTAAACCAAATAAATAAAAAATTTGGAATCGAAAGCATACACAAAGTGAAACAAGCAGTATGTTCATCTTAATAAGAAGCATAAACAACCAATAATGTAACTGATTTAGTAGCAGCAGTAGAAAGCAAACTTAAATGTTTGAGGAAATACATTATCAGCTTCCATCTCCTTAAGACTATAACAGGGTATCCTTCTGCAAATTCAATCGACCCTTTCAAACCCTCAATGCCTCAAAGTAAACCTTTATGAGTTCATAAGAAGTCAATCCAAGTTTCACCCGCATCTCACTCTTGTTCAAAAGTGGACAGACCCTCAAATAAATAGATGGAATGTGCCATGTGCAAGTCACATGACCTTGTAAGAGGGGCAAATATAAAAAAGCTCACCATATTTTCTCTTTCTCCTCTTCTTAACCTCAAAACACCACCACATTCTCCCTCCTCTCTCATCACCGCCGCCACCTTACCTTCCTCTTGCCCCAAAACTATTGTCCACTTCAATTCTGTGTATACGTATAATTATACGAATTAAAGATAATACCGAAACGAAAAGGAATGAAACTCTGCAGGCGAATCCTTATTATTACAGTCTTTACTCCTTGCACAATCGCTGATATTATCATTTGTAACTTTCTTCAATTCTTGGAAACAAATCCATACCTAATTGCTATTTGAAATGGACTCCACATATTTAGTTATTAAAAAAAAAACCCATTGTTGAGGATATGTTAATACTAATAGGCAGAGCTGGTCCTGGCTATTTTGATGGTTTGGGCAAAACTTTTAAAAGCACCCTCTTATATATATATATATATATACATATTAATTTTTTAGATTAAAAGATAAATTAATTTTGTTTTCCTGTTATAAATAAATATATTAACTTTTTAAATTACGTTCACGTACTACCAAAAATACGCTACAATTGCAAAGAATCCTACAAAATCATTCTAATTAAATATTTATTTCTCTTATTATTTTGAAAATCAATATGAGTGAAAGAACGAATTTTGGTGCCCCCTAATTCTCCTATAATCTTATATTATGAGTAGATTGAGATTGAATATGGGAAAAAAAAGGAATCAGAGAAGAGCTAAAGATGTTGTTTCCATACACGTTAGAGCTTTCGAAAACTTTTTACTTGGAAATTTGCATTATCAATTTATTTTTTCTTTATCAATATATATATATATATATGCATATATATACATAAAGAAATAAAATATTAGCACCCCTCTTAATTTTTGGGCCCTGGGCGATCGCCTTACCAGCCCTGCCCCAGGGCCGACTCTGCTAATAAGTGTATATTTACATATTATTGTGTATAGATGCAAAGAGAGCTTCCTATAAGGACCGCTCATTTCAAGTGGTAATTGGATAATTTTTTTGATGAAACTTGATAAAGAAATTTGTATAACGAGTAAATGATCTCTATGAAATTTCATCAAAAATAAAATAAAACCCCTCCATTTAGAAGTCGTAATACGATCATATAAACATATATATCTCACATTTTTACTACATCAACTTCTGATTTACCTTAATTTTGATAATATTTGTGAAGATGATCTAGTCATTATAGTGATCATCTACACAAAAATTAATCCGTTTACTCATCGATATGGACTGTCCTAAAATAAAC
>JAKCWG010000313.1:0-91452 GCA_021464415.1 Lonicera japonica
GGAGGGTCTGTGGGAATGTTTTGGGCTGTGTGGCTGTGTTTAATGTGTCAATCTTCCCTCTGATACCATATTGACGAATATAGAGAGAGAGATGAGAGAATGTATTGTGTTATTTGATTGATTTCTATTACAATAGCTTAACTCTCTATATATACACATAAATGAATGAGGTTGGTGGTGTGTGAATGGGTGAGGTTAGTGGAGAGGTTGGTGGTGTTGTATAGCCTTGACCATCTAGATGAGCTTGACCATCTAGATGGTCAAGTAAGCATGCTTTGTAATACTACATAACACAACTAAAGAACTACTCTTCACTATTTTCCAATGGAGAGCTTGATGAGAGAGAATAAGCTTTACGACGCGTCGTTTAAAGGCGATATCCAATCTTTAAATGAGTTATTAAGAGAAGATAGATTCATTCTTAATCACTACGGGAAGGCATCTGGTCTTTGTTTTAACGAGACACCCTTGCACATAGCTGCTACTCGAGGTCACGTGGACTTTGCCAAAGCCCTTTTGCAACACAAACCGGATCTGATCAATGAACTGGACTCTCGACTTCGTGCCCCTCTCCACTTGGCTTCTGCAAACGGGCAAGTAGAGATGGTGAAGCTCTTACTCGATGCAGATAGCGATGTTTGTTTGATTGAGGACGAATTTGGAAGGACTCCTCTTCATTTAGCTGCTATGGTCAAAGGACGAGTTGAGGTTGTAAATGAATTGGTACGAGCAAGACCAGAAGCGGTTATGTACCCCTTAAACAGAATGAAAACTGTCTCGATACTTCACTTGTATGTTATTCGCAACGGTCCTAAAGCTCTGGAGCAATTGGTGGAAGTTGATCACACTTTTCTAAATTCCCAAGATGGGGAAGGCAATACTATTTTGCATAAAGTTGTAGCCTTAAAACAATTGGAGGTAAAAAAAAAAATTCCAGCTCTACATTTGTATTTGATTCTTGGCTTGTATCTTTCTAGGTGCCAGTTGGTTGTCTTCCAAATTATGAGTTAGGTTATTTATAGCTATAGTAATGGCAACAGTCGGGTTTGGCCAAACAATCTGCTTAAAATACACCCTATTCGATCTGATCTGAGGCGGGTTATAAATTAAAAAGCTCAAACCGGACCTGGCTGCTTGTATTTGCTTTCGGACCTAAACCCGATCTGTTATTTTAAGTGCTTGCTTCTATATATATATATATATGCTTGGACCTGGACCTGGACCCGACCCATTGTTTTAAATATTGTTTTGAAATTAAGGTTTAAGTTTAAAGTCTCTTCCTCTGGAACTATCACAAATTCTCTACGGGGAGAGAAATGAAATCCATAACATTTTCAAAAGAGAAGACATAAAACCGACAAATATGCATGTGTATATTATTTCACCACATTCATTCATTTCTTTTGCAGACGCTGGAGTATCTGATTAGTAGAAGAACTCGACTGGTTGTTAATTTAAAAAATGGTAATAATTTAACGGCAATGGATACCATAGAACAAATGCCAAGAGATTCGGACAACACTAAAATACGCAAACTACTCATTAAGGCGGGAGATCTAAACGCCGAAACATTAGTCTCTCCGTTGGAACCCAACTCCACTCAATTGCTGCATGGAGAAGTTGATCAAATTAATGCCACAAAAATGCAGCCAGTAAGTGGTACAGACGCAAAAACACCCTCACAAGATGTCGTTGTGAAAGATAATAAAGAAAGTTGGATGGACAGGAAGAGGGATGCTATACTAGTCACCGCGACTTTAATAGCTGGTATGGCTTACCAAGCCGGATCTAACCCACCGGGCGGTGTTTGGGATGAAAACGACCAAATGTATACTAATCTTCACGGCCATAATGTAACTCTAAGAACTGGAAAATCTATTATGGCCGTTAATTACCCTCATATCTACATTATATTTTGGTCATTCAATACAGCATCCTTTGTTGCCGCTCTCACCATAGTCCTATTACTTATACACGGCTCACCACACTTGGGGACAACTTGGTGTCGCATTTTGAGGCAAAAGTTATACATGTGGTTTCTAACTGGCGTCATATGGGTGATGGCAACATCCATGGCTGTAACCTACCTATTCGCGATGCTAGTCATTACGCCTGGTATCCAGTGGGGAAGCGCGTCTATTATAGTCGGTTGTTCAGTAATCGGGTGGTTGGGATTTGTTGGCATTGTTTTCTTAGTGAATGCTTGCCCCTTCTTAGTTTGTGTCATCAAGAAGGTGGCAAAATCTGCTAAGAGGTCGTGTAGGAACGAAAATGAAGGGGAGCGCCAAGGACATGGCAACGCCAGCAGTACTATTTGTTGTATGTCTGTCTGATTATGGGCGTGCCAAGTTTAATTATGGGATTTGTTTGCATTGCTTTCTATCAGACTTTTTCTCCCTTTCCCCTTGAGATTGGTTAGGTTCCTCTATAATCATAGAAATAAGATAACGGGTCGGTTTATCTCTATATACATAGTTATTATGTCGAAGCTTTACATCAAAAGCACAAAAAAATTGGGATTAATAGCTCTTTAATTTCCATGCTTGTGATCAGGGTCATTAATTTGGTTTTATATATTCCATCTTAAAGTCTTGATATATAAAAAATTAATCAGGTGATATTTCAATCAATAGCATTAATTATGGATACAAGACAAAAAAAGATTTTGACACAAACACGAGCAACATAATACAACAAACACAATTACAATTGGCATTGGACTTGGAGACGAATTTAAGACCACACGTCACAATATAGTATTAAAAATTTTGGCACAAACATAACACGATGCAGGCTATAAATACAAATTGTTAGCAACAAAAAAAGAGCAATACACTGGCAAGGAGTATTTTGCCTAGTATCAGAAAACAAATTGTTAGAAACTGTGATTTTCTGTACAGTGACTTTTTGAATTTCACAAAAAAAATTAATTAATTAAAAGGAAAAAAAAATTGGTTCTTCGTGGAAAAGAAAAATATAAAATTATTTTTTTACAGTGACTTTGAATTTCGTGAAAACAAATTAAAATGCTAAATAAAGTGTTCTTTCGTGAAAATAAAAAAAAAATCCATACTACATTTTTTTCAATGGCTTTTTGAATTTCATGAAAACAAATTAAAAGGCTAAAATAAAGTGCTTCTTCACCGAGAACAATTCAATCTACAAAATTAATGTTTTCACAGTAGCTTTTTTGAATTTCATAAAAAAAAAAATTGGTTCCGGAAAGAAAAAAAAAAGAAACTCTACTACAATTTTTTTGTTTTGACAGTGGCTTTTTTCGATTTATTGCACAAATTAATAGAAAGAGAATTGGAATAATAAGACCATTCATTATGGGTAGGGTAGAAATTTGGCTAAATTGCTAAATTTAGTGGAGGAGTTTTATTGTGTGCAATTACTAAATTTAAATGAGGAGGGTCAAATTCACCTGCCCCACCACTATTGACGGGTGATATTGGAGTCCATTTTTTATAGGGGCAAAATTAGATGGGGTTATAGGGTCTCTAATGATAAAACAACACGTATTCACTTTTATTTAAAATTAATTTCTTTTTCATTTTTTCATTTGATTTAAATAAATAAAAATGAACACGTGTCGTTTTTTTATTGAGATCCCATGACCCCATCCAATTTTGCCCCCATTAAAATTTTTTCAGTGATATTGTTCGCCCAGGAGGGACGAATCACATTCACCTGCTGGGCTCCCCTTCCAACACAACTCCTTTTCCCATACACACTCCCTCAATTGTTCAAATTTTAAAATTTCAACTTTTCCCCAACCACCCCTTCCTTTTCCAAAGTTTTCCATATACCCCCCCCCCCCTCCCCCCAACAAATTTTTCACAACTCTTACTCACTCTCCTCAAACAAAATTTGTTGTGGATTCTCATAAAAAAATTGCAATTTTGCTTTCATTTTTTTTTAAATATTATTATAAATCATATTGTAGACACCCCGATCCGTGACCCCCGCAAGAACCCTAATGACCTTCGAGAAGTACTATTTTTGGAGTCCGGGACCCACCCGAACACTTGAGACTACCCCGAAAGGTTTTGTTGGCCAAACAACCTATTGGCACAAATTGTTGGTAACAAAATAAAGAGCAATACACTGGCAAGGAGTATTTTGCCCAGTATCATAAAAAAAAAATATTTGCTGGTGCTAAGTCGTTGGTTGTGGTAAAATGGAAAGAAAATGATCGAAACTGTAACTTTCTGTACAGTGACTTTTTGAATTTCATTTTAAAAAGAAGAAGAAGTTCAAAGGAAAAAAATTGGTTTTTTGTGGAAAATAAAATTATAAAATTATATTCGTTTACAGTGACTTTTTGAATTTTGTGAAAACAAATTAAAAGTTTAAAATAAAGTGATTTTTCGAGAAAATAAAAAAAATCCATACTAATTTTTTTTACAGTGGCCTTTTCAATTTCATGAAAACAAATTAAAAGGATAAAATAAAGTGGTTATTCTCCGAAATTAATTCAATCTACAAAATTAAATTTATTCGCGTGGCTTTTTTGAATTTCATAAAAAAATTGGTTTCGGAAAGAAAAATAAAATCAAACTACATTTTTTTTTTACTGCAGCTTTTTTCGATTTATTACACAAATCAATAAAAAGAGATTTAGAATAATAAGATCATCCATTATGGGTAGGGTAAAAATTATGTTGAATTTCTAAATTTAGTGGGGGAGTTTTACTATATGCAATTGCTAAATTTAAGAGAGAAGGGTCAAACCCACCCCACCCCACTGACTAGTAAATGTTGTCTATCCGAGAAGGGACGAGTCACATTCACCCGCAGCTCCCCTCCAATGCAACAACTTTTCCCATAGACACACTCCCTCCCAACTATTCAAATTTTAAAAAATTTCAACTTTTCCCCAACCCCCCCCCCCCCCTTCCTTTTCCATAGTTTCCCATAAATCCCCCCCTTACCCACCCACCCACCACCACACACACTTTTTTACAACTCTTCCTCAATCTCCTCAAAAAAATTTGTTGCGGATTCTCATTAAAAAAAATCAAAACTTTTTCCAAATATTATTATAGACCGCATCAATAGATTTTGGGAGAAAAAATCTCATACTCGTCGACACAAGGAAAGTGTGCCAACAATGGCTTACAATAGCGATGGCGATACATCACCTATGTGGCCTTCACATGCACAATAGGGAAGACAAAGTACTTATAAGGCCGATTCTTCGCAACAATGTGAAGAAGAAATTGCGTATAAATTCAAATATCTTCATTCATTGTTAAAGACATTGTTTGGTGTCATTGATAGCGCTGACTCAGAGATGAAGTTTAACAATTGGCAATATTTTTGGCAAACACAGTATTTGGTAGTAAATTGGTAAAGTCTACCGTCAAGATCTTACAATGCGGCAAGGCACGCAAATTTTAGTAAGCATAAGTGGGTGGTCGCAAATATTTTTAATAGATATTTCAAATGCCAACCAAAAGTTTACGAACTGCTTTATTTCGAAATGGTATAAAAAAACTCTTACATTTCATTTTCTCATGGTTAAGTTAGGTATCACACCATTTGATTTCACTTTTTTAACGGGTATGTTATAAATATTATTAATTTATTTTTTATTGCGTTTATATTATTAATTTATTTTTTTATAATACTTCATTTGTCTTCGACAAATTTTTAGTTTTAAGTATTCCAATCGGGAAGTGAGACCCGCTTCTTGAATTAGAACACATAAAATATAAATATGCATCTATAATTATTCCTAATTATTTTTCCGGCCTTCATAAAATAAAATATGAAAGAGGTGTATTGAGGCTGTAGGTCGAAAAATACCCTAGAGGGGGGGTGAATATGGGTTTTAAAACTTAATCGGATTTTTAAAATCGTTTAAAAAAATATTTGATGTCAATATCAATCAAGCAATCAAGATATAAAGGTAATTCCAATCACAATGAAGATATAGCAATATATGATAAAGCAAGAGATAGAAAGATTGAACTGATAGAAGTCGAAGACTTTTTATCCACACGGTTTAGCTTATTAGCCCCTACTTCCGCGCTCGGTTAGTTCTCCGAGAATTTCCACTATAATCAATCTTCTTCTGGATGAAGATTAAACCTCTACAAGTGTATTCTTCTCACACACTCTTACAAGTATTGAATCACTCTCAATACTCACACAAGAAATCACTCTTACTATTTTAAGAGACAAACATCTCTTAATATTTGAAGGAAAAGATTTGGTGACAAACATCAATGTACAATAGTTTTCAAGTGTATGAAGATTACAATTTAAGGTCACACTAAGAGATATCAACTTTGATCAATAATTTCTAGCTCAAAATAATTATGATTGATCAAAAGCAATGTTCTTGAATCTTTGTATATTGAATGTAGATGAAGAGGATAGTATAGGAATGATTCAAGATTGTTTAACTATGTCTTAGATGGTGTATACATAGTCTAAGATAACATATGGCCGTTTAGAAGGAGCTGTTAGAAGTTTGGTGTCAAAAATGGTAAAAAAATATAAAATCCAACGGCTAGTTTTTGGACCATCAGTCGACTGAGCAAGGCTCATCAGTCGACTGAGTGGCCATCAGTCGACTGAGCATTGCTCATCAATCGACTAATGAGCACTGTCAGGCAGGCCAAAAATGTAATTTTTACACTTTTGCAAATAAGCTCTAAAACCAATTTTAATGCTAGGGGAAGGTAAAATATAGGTTCCTAAGACACCTATTTTTGTTAGAGCTCCAAATATGATCATTTAGAATTTAAAATGAATTAAACAAAAAGCGGTTTTTGCCAAAAGGATTGTTTTGAAAAGATCTTGAATAAACTTTGCTTTGATCAATCTACTTGTGTAAAAAACAAAGTGTAAGAGCTATATTAAAAATCAAACATGAATCTTTACAAAGAAAACAAAAGCACTCACTCAAATATAAACTAATGAGTCTTCGAAGGCTTCGTTTATATCTTCGTTTCTTTTCTTCCTTGGCTCATTGTTCTTCATAGAGGTGTGAGACATTGATAGCACACAACTTTGTAGGTGAATAATCTTTATTCGGGCTTTTCGATTTAGTTCACGCGTGATCAATTTAATGTAGTTATAACTTCAAACATCAACTTAGTTAAATTACACATGATTAACGTTATTGTTATTATCAAAACAAGATTAGTGACTATAAGGTCAACAATCTCCTCCTTTTTTATGATGATGATAAATTAATGTGTGTTTGCAATTAAGATCATAAGTTGAGTTTTCTTAAAGGGAAAACTCCCCCTCAAACTATGCATAAAATAGAATAAAACAAGCATGCATAACAAGAGTTCAAACCATTGTAGAATTAAAATTAATACTTCAAACTTTAGCTAATGTTCAACATAATTAGATAAAATATTAGAGTTATAACCATATTAAAAATCATAACAAAAGCATAAAACTTGAGTTGATAGAAGTTCATAGAGAAAGCATAATTAAATAAAATGTATACCAAACACTTATTATTTTCTCCCCCTTTGTCATAATCAAAAAGTATAAGAGAAAGAGATCACTCGTCGGGATCTTCTTGTGGCCATTGACCCCATCCTTGATTGCCATGCCACGGATTCCATGGTGGAAAGACATAGTCGGGGTGTTAGTGGAGGAATGCGGCTTCATGTGCTCTTTACCTTTCCTCAATGCGGTTGAACCTATTGTCCATGGTCACCGAGATATTTTGGAAGGCTTACAAAATAGCTTCATTTGGATTGGGTGTGTGAATGGCTTGTTGAGAACTAGTGGGAGCTTGAGTGGAAGTTCCTTAAAGAGGCATGTCTTGTTCCATGGGCTCGGTTTGAGCCAAATTCTCATAATCGTCACTATCATCGACCTAATTAATGTCAAGAGGATCATTCGAAATCCATTCTCCGTTTTTTATGTGATATCCTATTTGACGAATAGTCTTGGCACTATAGGTTTCATCGGGCGTAGGAATACTGATTTCCGTCTCATCTTCAAGGTGAATGTCATAGAATTGAAATAGTCGTGTGAGTGCCATAGCATATACCAATCCTTGTTTCTTGCGATTGGTGATACCAAGAAAATGATTGAACATGAGATCGACATAGTCAAGCTTGTGTCCCATTGAAATTGCCAATACCAAAAAGGTGTTCAAAGCATTTACGAAAGCCCTGCTACCTTGTCTCGGAACAATGGAATACCCGAGTATGGAGTGGATGAGTCGGTTTTGTAGGGTAAGCATAGATGCTTTTATTTCGAGTCCCGCACCATTGTTGTGTTGTCTATAGCGTCGTTTAAGAATGGTAGACAAAGCTGCGGATTTCTTAAATCCAAGAAGATTACCAAAATTTGACTGTACGTCCGTCATATTTTCGGTTGGAAAACCAAAAATTCGACTAAAATCCATCTTAGTGAAACTAATCATCCATCCATTTATGAGAGTGTTAAGACAAAGCTTATTGGGACGACCGGAATCAAGTGTGGGGTGATGAAGGTTAGCATAAAATAATCTAACTAAATGAAGATAGACATTTTCACGAATCGTTAAAAAATTTATAATGCCTTGTCTACGAAAAAGAGCAGTAATATTAAGTTCATATGAAGAGAATAACTCAATGTTGAATTTTTTACCTTCAACAATGGTTCGAATAACATAGTCGGAGTTGAAGTTAGCTTGGACTTCGTCGGAGATGAACAATGGTGGTAGTGGAGCTTATGCCGGAATGGGCGATGATGTACCTACTTGCGGTACAGATTTGCGAGGGCGACGAGAGCGAGGTCCTTGAGACATATTCTAGAGAGATAGGGTGAAAGATAAAGATTTAGAAAAGTTAGGGTTTTGAGAAAAATTTAAGATTTTTGGGGTGAAAATTTGTTTGGATTGAGGAAAAGGGTAATAAGTTGGTTATATGGATGAATTGAGATGGATTTGTAAAGAAATTTGGTGTAAGATAGAGCTATGGGTGAAAGAACAACAAAGGAGGCTAGGGTTAGGGTTGGAGAAAGAATGAGATGGGTTTGAGAGATTTAGGGTGAAATAGGTGTGATTATTAGTAGATTTGATGTAGGATGATGAAGATTTAGGGTTTAAATGGTGTTTTGGTGAAGAGTTTAGAGATCTAGGTTGATTTGTGAGGGTTTGTGGTGTTTATGAAGAGGGAGAACTCGAAATAGATAGAGAGAGAGGAATGAAGAAAAACAGGGGAAAACCCATTGTTAATTGACTACGCTAAAAAACGCGTAATTAATACACCTAAGTGCAGGCGGTCAAGTTATAATATACATACTGGGAAGTCCAAGGTCGAACCACAGGGAATGATGGTAATCTTATTATTCTAGCTAAACTTTCAATAGGGAGAAAGAAGAAAAGAAAAATAAAATAAAGAAAAGATAATAATTTTTTTTAGAATGGGAAATAATAGAATAAAATAAAAATTAAATTTTAAACTTAAAAGAAAATAAATAAATAAAAATAAAAATAAATAAATAAAAATAAATAATTAAATAAAGCAAGGATAAAATAAGCAGCAACTAAACACAAGTATCTAATAAAATGGGGAAAGAGCGTTAGGGGTATCCATAACTATGACATTACAGATAGTATGACTAAGCGATTCAAGAGATGACTGTGGACCTGAGTTCCTTCTAACAATGAATGTCCTTAGCTTACCAATTATTAAATACTAAAGTTCACGAGCATATAATGAGAAGTGCATGACAAGACTCATATAAGCTGCATATAAATTTAATTTTCAATAAGGGAACTTATAATTTCTTTTTTTACAAAAATTGATTTTCACTTAGTAATGCTAATGCGTGACAAAAACAAACTAAATTTAATCAATTTTAGTAAATATCAAAAGCTTAACTCATTTCTAAGGTTTGATTATGCGTATGCATAACATACGTCAAAATCGTTCTTAAAAAGTCATTAAAAGCTAAAATTGGCACTATTTCGGTATCGATTCCGGAATGACGCCAAAACAGCACTCAAAGCTCCCAAATTACTTGGATAACTAACTCAGCTCAATAAGGGATAAGGACCGTCCTCTATTCAGCCTCGTTAGAGTTTTAGTACAAAAATTCGTAATTTGAGGTTTTTCGGTTCTTTTGTCAAATAATCAAGAAATAATCTTAAAAATTCATGTTTTTAACGCATGAAAGGTTACTATATTTTCCAGATTTATTAATTGACCTATAACTAATGAGAAATTCAAGCCACAATCACAATTGAATCATATATTCACACTAGTCCGTCATGCTTTCGTTACGGATCCCTAACTACTAAATTACGCTAGCATGTTGATAACAATTAAGCAAAATATGATAAATTCAATCAAAAATTGACCAAACATATTTCTGAAATATAATTGAATAAGCATGAAATATTTCACAGCAATTAAAACTAAGGAACGATTAATAAATAAAAAAAATATAGTTTAAACAAATTTCGAAAAAATAGCACACTGGCAGTCACGAAAATCGCCTACTGTCTTCAGGAAATCTCGGAATTTAGATCCCCAAAACAATAAGGTTTTGTAGAGAATTTGATTGCGGTCGTTTTGATAGGTGGATCATCAAAATCGGCCAAGAAACGAGTAAGTTATGATTAAAATAAGAAAACACATATTTTTAGGGTTCTACGCAGGATTCTATAAAAAAAATCTACTAAAAATTATAAATTATGCATGGATTTCAATCATCAATCACATTCAAACACATAATTAACTAACAATCTAAGCATTAATGAGAATTAATTGAAATAAATTAAAAATAAAATTGAAAGAAAAGAAAAACTTACAGTTACTCAGTTATTGAAGAACTGTAATGGGACTCGCTCAAACTCCAATTGAAATAGAATTATACGTTGTTTCTTCCTCAATACAAGCCAAAACTAAATGAAAATATCTCTCTGATAGTAAGGAAATTTGGAATTATTGAAGAATGTCGATTCTTCTTTCTCTCTCAAAGAACAAGAATGGCGACTCTACTCATAAAATATTATGACCTAAAAAATAAGCTATTTTTAGCACCTTGTTGGCCGTGGGATTCGAACACTGGACTAAGCATGAGTAGAGAGCTGATCACTTTCCATCTAGGCTAAGGATCCCATTCAATAAATATTTGCATCATAAATTTAGGTATTCTTTCGCGCTCAAACTCAATCCACTAGTGCACTGATCGTATTTTTGCCATAACTTTGTACTCTAAACTCCGATTGATGCAAGGTTTTCGCCTACGCGTAGATAACTCAGAGCTCTACAACTTATATTTATGGAGTTTTCTTCAAATTATGCACGGAAAAATACCAAAATTGTCTAGAACATCAGCATTGTGCGCGGTGAATCTCTTCTTCATTTAAAGATTTCTCGGTTTGATTCAAATTACTCTTCTTTGCTTGGGACTGCTCTATTGGCTTCTCTTAGTCTTTTCCATCAACTTCCTTCATACTTGAGCTTGTAATTTGCTTTTGGTTCACCTCTTGAACTCAATTCAGCTCCAAATTTGACCGGCAATGACTAACTTTGGGGGAATTTGCTTCTAGATTCGTTCTTGTTCATTTTTAATTTGTAAAAAGGTTATAATGCACTAGAAACAAACATACTATCCTATTTCATGATTAAATCTCAATTCTTAACAATTTAGGATAATAAAAATTAAATTCATGCATATTAAGCCACCTAAATACATATAAAAATGCAATATTTTGGCTTAATCATTAATCAAAAACGAACTTAATCTATCATACCATGCTCTAGGTGTTTGCTTTAATCCATACAAAGCTTTAGATAGTTTAAACATATAATCCGGATAAACATGATTTTCAAAACTGGGAGGTTGTTTCACATACACTTCCTCTTCAATATAACCATTCAAGAAAGCACTTTTCACATCCATTTGATACAATTTAAAATTTTTAAAGCATGAATAAGCAATTAGCATGCGAATGGCTTCTAGACGAGCTACGGGTGCATAAGTTTCTTCATAATCTATGTCCTCCTCTTAATTGTATCCTTGGGCAACAAGTCTAGCTTAATTCCTAACAATTACACCACTTTCATACTTTTTGTTACAAAATACCCATTTAGTATCGATAATGGTGTGATCATTAGGTTTGGCAACAAGTGTCCACACTTTATTTCTCTCAAATTGATTGACTTCTTCTTGCATAGCCATCATCTAAGATTCATCTTGTTCGGCTTCATTTATGGTTTTGGGCTCATATTGAGAAACAAAAGCCACGTTATTGCACACATTTCTTAAGGATGATCTATTCATAACCCTACTAGATGGCTCTCCAAGAATTTAATCAATAGGGTGGTTAGACACAAATTTCTAACTCCTAGGCAAATCATTCGAGTTTTGGTCGGTTGTATTTTCTAACTCCTTAGGAGGAGCGTGAGCACTCGAAGTTTCTTCCTTAGATGTATCATTAATTTGAATATCCGAAACTTTTTGGATAATTTCAATATCGTCATCGGAAAGTACTATGGGTGAGAAAGGATTTGTCTCATCAAATACAACATGCATAGACTCTTGGACAACTAAACTTTTCTTATTATAAACTCTATATGCTTTACTATTAGTGGCATACCCAAGAAAAATTTCTTCATTGGATTTAGCATCAAATTTACCCAAGTGATCACGATCATTTAAAATAAAACATTTACAACCAAAAACTTTGAAATATGCAATATTTGGTTTCTTGTCATTCCATAACTCATAGGGTGTCTTATCTAACTTTTTACGAATAATAGTACGATTAATCGCATAACATGCGGTGTTAACAGTTTCCGCCCACAAATACTCCGGCAAAGAATGTTCATTAAGCATAGTCCTAGACATCTCTTGAAAAGATCTATTTTTTCTCTCAACAACACCATTTTGTTGAGAAGTTCTAGGTGACGAAAAATTATGATCAATGCCATGCTCATCACAAAAAATTTCAATATCAACATTATCAAATTCTCTACCTCTATCACTCATAACATGCACAATTGAAACACCTTTTTCATTTTGAACTTTTCTACAAAAATTTGCAAAGATATGTGGAGTTTCACTTTTATGGGTGAGAAAGAATACCCAAGAAAATCTAGTGTAATCATCAATAACAACAAGAGTATATAATTTGCCACCTAAACTAGCAACCGAAATAGGACCAAACAAATCAAGATGCAACATATCAAGAGGTCTAGTTGTAGTAATATCCTTATTAGATTTAAATGAAGATTTGTGTTGTTTACCAAGTTGACATGCATCACAAATTTTATCTTTAACAAATTTGATCTTAGGCAATCCTTTAACTAGCTCTTTCTTAAACAAAACATGAATTAAATCCATATTAGCATGTCCTAGTCTTCTATGCCATAACCAAGAAACATCATTGATAACGGATAAATATTTAACATCTTGTTGTGATAAATCATCAAGTTCAAGAGTATACATATTGTTAGTTCTATATGCAATAAGTAAAATGGAATCATCACTAACATTCTTAACAATGCAACGATCGGATTTAAAAATAACTTCATAACCCTTATCACATAATTGACAAATGCTAAGTAAATTATGCTTCAAACCATCAACTAATAGAACATTATCAATACATGTAGAATGCTTACCAACCTTACCTATACCGATAATTTTGCCCTTGGCGTTGTCCTCAAAAGTCACATTCCCTCCTTGCTTGGGAATAAGACTTAAGAAGTTATTTTTGTCTCCCGTCATGTGCTTTGAGCATCCACTATCCAAGAACCACTTGGTTTTGCTACCTTTGGCTTTCAAGCACACCTACACCATAACCTTAAGTAACTTCTCTTTTGGTACCCAAAATGTGTTGAGTCTCTTTGGGTTAGCAAACATAATGGTTCCTTTTGGAACCTAAGCAAGTTTCCTCTTAGGGAAACTCTCATTCCTATAGTAACAATGATCCACATAATGAGTATTTCTACCATAATATGAGCAAAGATGAGTGGGATCATGAGGTGTGTATGTTTTAAAAGAGTTTTTGTAATCCTTTTTATTGTCAATTTGGTTATAACCCAAACCGGCTTTATCGAATACACACCTTTGCATTCCTAATCGTTTATCCAAATTGTCCCTTCCATTGGTGAACTTGGCTAAGCTATTGGTTAGATCATCCACTTGATATTTCAATTTGACATTTTTTTACTACAAGTGTGTTTGGAATTTCCTTTTCCTTTCCTTTCTTCAAAGTTTTGATTTCATTTTTCAAAACCACATTTTCTTTCTCAAAAGTTTCACACTTGCTAGAAACTATCAAATTTTCCTTTTTGAGGTTTGCATATTTTTTAGATAAATTTTCAAACTTGCTATGCAATTCCTGAAACATTTCATACAATTCATCATAGTCATTCTCATCATGTGCATCATCATTAATAGATACTATCATTACTAAATGAATCATAAATAGAGTCTACCTCATCGTCTCTTGCCATAAGGCAAAGGTTTGTCGTCTCCTCGTCGCTAGAGTTAGTGTCGGACTCGCCTTTTTCGGAATCACTCCAAGTGCCATTGAGGTTATGTCTAACTTGTTTGAAGTCTTTGTCTCTCTTGTCCCTCTTCTCTTTTCTTCTAACCGGGCAATTGGTTTTGAAATGCCCCAGTTGATGGCAATGGAAACACTTCTTTACTTCTTCGTTTTCAACTCTTAGTTGAATAAATCAATCATTGTTCCTTCTTAATAAAGAATCAAAGTTGTTCCCTTTTACTTGAAACTTCTTCTTCTTAGTTAGAAATTTTATGAACTTTTTAGAAAGAAGAGTCTTATCGTCATCTCCTCCCATCAACTCCTCATCGTCCTCTAGTTGAGTTGCTTTGAGAGCTAGAGATTTTTTGGCTTTCGAATCACCTTATTCTTCTCTCTCCAATTCTTTCTCATGGGTTTTAAGTAAACCCAAGAGTTCATCCATGCTTAGCGTCTTAAGGTTTTTGGCTTCTTGAATAGCCGTTACTTTGGATCTCCACTTCTTGGGAAAAGTTCTAAGAATTTTTCGAATCTTGTCTTCATTTGAATATACCTTTCCAAGAAGATCTAAAGCATTAGTGATAATAGAGAACCTACTATACGTAGAAGTAAGTGATTCATTAGGCTCCATTTTGAAAAGTTCATAATCATGAACGAGCATGTCAATATTGTCACCCTTAACTTGTAAGGTTCCCTCATGAGCAACCTTTAGTTTGTCCCAAATTTCTTTGGCGATTCTACAACTAAAAATTTTGCTATATTCGTCCATAGTTAATGCACAATGTAGAGAATTTAAAGCTTTAGCATTGAATTGGATTTTCTTAATGTCATGCTCATCATATTCAAAAATGGATTTACCAATAACATTACCCCTTTCATCGGTTTTGGTAATCTCATAGGGTCCAATGAGTGTAACCCTCCATTGTTCAAAATCACTAACTTGAAGAAAAGTATATGGGATTTTTCAATAACTATAATTTTTGCCATCAAATAGAGGTGGCCTGGTGGTGGAAGAACCTTCGTTAAGTTCGGTTCCTTGATAGATAGACATGATCGTAAACTCTAAGATTGTAAGATCAAAATAAGAGTACAACCTCTGATACCAATTGTAGGTCAGAAAATACCCTAGAGGGGGATGAATAGGGTTTTTAAAACTTAATCGAATTTTTAAAATCGTTTTAAAAAATATTTAATGTTAATATCAAACAAGCAATCAAGATACAATGGTAATTCCAATCACAATGAAGATATACCAATATATGATAAAGCAAGAGATAGAAAGATTGAACCGATAGAAGTCGAAGACTTTTTGTCCACACGGTTCGGCTTATTAGCCCCTACTTCTGCGCTCGGTTAGTTTTCCGAGAATTTCCACTATAATCAATCTTCTTCCGGGTGAAGATTAAACCACTATAAGTGTATTCTTCACACACACTCTTACAAGTATTGAATCACTCTCAATACTCATACAAGAAATCACTCTTACTATTTTAAGAGACAAATCTCTCTTAATATTTGAAGGAAAAGATTTGGTGACTAACACCAATGTACATTAGCTGTCAAGTGTATGAAGATTACAATTTAAGCTCATACTAAGAGATATCAAGTTTGATCAATAATTTTTAGCTCAAAATAATTATGATTGATCAAAAACAATGTTCTTGAATCTTTGAATATTGAATGTAGATGAAGAGGATAGTGTAGGAATGATTCAAGAGTGTTTAAATATGTCTTAGATGGTGTATATATAGTCTAGGACAACATATGGCCGTTTGGAGAGAGTTGGTAGAAGTTTGGTGCCAAAAATGGTTAAAAAATTGAAATCCAACGGCTAAGTTTTTGGACCATCAGTCGATTGATGAGCACTGTCTGGCAGGCCAAAAATGTAATTTTTACACTTTTGCAAATAAGCTCTAAAACCAATTTTAATGCTAGAGGAAGGTAAAATATAGGTTCCTAAGACACTTATTTTTGTTAGAGCTCCAAATATGATCATTTAGAATTTAAAATGAATTAAACAAAAAATGGTTTTTACCAAAAGGAGTGTTTTGAAAAGATCTTGAATAAACTTTGTTTTGATCAATCTACTTGTGTAAAAAACAAAGTGTAAGAGCTATATTAAGAATCAAACATAAATCTTTACAAAGAAAGCAAAAGCACTCACTCAAATATAAACTAATGAGTCTTCGAAGGCTTCGTTTGTATCTTCGTTTCTTTTCTTCCTTGGCTCATTGTTCTTCATAAAGGTGTGAGACATTGATAGCACACAACTTTGTAAGTGAATAATCTTTATTTCGGCTTTTTGATTTAGTCCACGTGTGATCAATTTAATTTGGCTATAACTTCAAACATCAACTTAGTTAAATTACACATGATTAACGTTATTGTTATTATTAAAACAAGATTAGTGACTATAAGGTCAACAGAGGCAATCAACACTACACAATTATTTGATGGATACAAAGGGCTAAACTATTGAGAAGCAAATGGAAGTTCCTAGTGAGTCGGATATTCAACTTCCGCATGAGCATGATTAAGCCAATCGGAATGGAGAAAAAAGTGTGCGAATGCTATTATGTATTCAAAGGAGCTCCAACAAGCAATGTTGTGAGAAACATGCAGTTTAGGTGAAGAAATTACAAGGAAGAATGCCAAGATTGCACGATTACGGGCTTTAGCGGGCCAATTTAATGTTCAAGATGCATATGGACCCGGTATGGATTCTAACTATGGGTTTTCACCTTATTCTTCACAACAATATACAACAAATATCTCTATCAACAACACAAAGTGGAACTTCTCATAATCAAGTTAGATGCATTTAGATAGTTTTTCTGGCTAAATTATCCAATGTACTAAATTTAAGTTTATTTAATCTTTACTTATTATAAATTAATGTTATAGTTTAAGTATGTTTAATGCTTTTATTTATTTTTGCAATTTATGGACTAAAAACTAATTACCAAAAAATACTCAAAACATGTAAATACATAGCTTATCCAAATTTAAGGTGTAAAAACTAATAAAAAAAATCTAATTAATTGCACGACATTTTCAAGTTTTAAAAATAAAATAAAAACGGGGAGTGACAGGTCAATGTAACCTGCCCAAGGGGACTGACAGGCCAAATTCACCCGCTTGATTAAAATTTAGCCTTTTATTAAGTTTAGCCAGGCTATACTATACTTGATAGCTTTTTGTTAAATTTACCCTACCCACAGTGGCTGGGCAATTGTTATATATGGGTTTTTACCTTACTCGCAGTGGATGGCTTAAGGGAAGAGTGAAGAGAGAAGATTTGGGTAAATGTGAAACAACCGTTACTCACTTCTACTTCTGTTAATACATATAGTGAGTAAATGGGTAACCACAAGCTATAATCTAGTCACTTGATTACTACTAGGTTCAAACTATGAGGTCGATTGGGAGCTCCTTAGACTAATTTTCAGCAACAGCAAAACAATTATGGCCAGCAGTAGGATTAGATTTGCAAGTGAGGATTAATCGAAGTGCGTGAAAGCTATATTGGACACCTCATGGTATAAAAAAATCTCTCGTGATTAATGGCCCACAATTAAATTGATGTATTTTGATTGGCTTTAATGCAATGATGACTTGCTGGTACACTAGTTATAGGCTACTTTTTCTCATTATTTTTTTCTTGGAAAAAGGAAAATTAGACCCTGGAGTTTAGAAGTAGATACAATTTTTCTCTTGATGTTCCAAAATTCTTAAGGTCTCTCCTAAAGTTACATAAGTGATTCAATCCCTTCGTTGGCTTTAACTTCATCCATAATTCCGTCTAAATTTTTTACACTTAGTTAAACTCTCTCTATAAGATTTTGATTTTATATTTAAATCTCGAATCCCACCCATTATAATATAGAGAAAGCCTAGGATTAGACCATGCTACCATAAAGCCACTTATTTATCTGAAACAAGAGATCAATCGGCTAAAATTTTAAAAGTGACACCAAACCTCCTTAATTTATATTTTGTTAATACTTAACACCCGCCATTCCCTTTCTCTAAATCTCTATCCCCCAATCCAAAACCACTAACACGTTTTTCATTTAGAATCACAACTATGTAATAACCATTTGCCATCATTGATAATGATCTTTATATATATATATATATATATTGCACAAATACATACGTAAAAATCCCTTAGGCGCTTAGACTATTGAGCGAGTCTCACTTTACCCCTTCCATCTAATCTCTTCGTTAAATTGGATGGAATCAAGAGTATTTTTGTCATTTTAATTAAATATTTTTTAAAAAATCATTTAAATTAAATTTTAAAAAATAATTATAAAGGGGAGAGAGAGAGGGAAAGAGGGAGAGAGAGAGAGAAACACCATATAGCTTCTTCATCCCCTCACCCATCTTCTTCTTCCCTCCGCCACCCTTTTGGCCTCCGCCATCTCCAGCGACCCACCACCACCACCATATCCATTTTTAAAAACCCAACAATCAACTTCTCAACCTCCTCCTCATACATTCAAATACTAAATCTCACTATCACAATACTTATTAATTCGCCGAAAATCTCCCCGAAGTACCTATTCACTACTGCATTTCTCAACTTGAATCCAAGAACGTTAAAGAAGCACTTCTTGATGAGAATTGGATCATGGATATGCAAGAAGAGTTACTTCTGTTTGAGAAGTCAAAAAATAAATATGATGGTCGAAAGTGCTAATTTGGTCAAACTTTGAAAGACTAAAATGTTAAAAACTCTAATATGCATGTAGGTCGAATAAAATGGGGGAGAGGGATGATATGAGAATGAAGAGAGAAATTTAAATGGAGTGAAGAAAAGAGATGGTTCAAGAGAGAAATGAAGGAAATGTGAGAGAGAGGGAGAGATAGCTGAAGCAAAAAATAATTAATTACTTTATTTATTTCGTTATTTAGCAAAGTTTACAATACTTTTAGGAAAATGATATTAATACTCTATAGGGTAAATGACCAATAAGCACAACGTACTTTACCCCGTTTTTCAGTTATGCCAACGAATTCCATTTCTTATCAAAAGTACCATTAAACTTTTCCCGTTATTTCACTTAGGTTCAAATCGTAACTTCCGTCAATTATTTTTAATGGAATGTTGAGTTGGCACAAAAAATCTGACGTGGCATTTAAAAAAAAAATCTGACGTGGCACTTTAAAAAAATGACGTGGCCATCTTCTTCCCAACTCATTTTCTCTCTCTTCATTTTTTTCATTCCGGTGACTCCATTAACTCCGGCCACCTCCATTTTTTTTCATCTTCTTCCTTCATGAACTCCATTAATTCCGACCACTCCATTAACTCCGGCGACTCCATTTTCATTTTTCCCCCATTTTCATTTTTTCCGGCGACTCCATTTTTCTCCGCCCACTCCATTTTTTATCTTCTAATATTTTAAACCCATTTCCACCCACTCCATTAATTCCGACGACTCCATTTTCATTTTTTTCGGCGACTCCATTTTCGGCGAGTCGTCATCAATTGAGGAGATGGCAGGAGGGTTCATGAAAGAAGAAGATGAAAAAAAATGGAGGTGGCCGGAATTGATGGAGTGGCCTGAATGAAACCCAAATGAAGAGAGAGAAAATGAGTTGGGAAGAAGATGGGCACGTCAGATTTTTTATTTTTTTTAAAATGCCACGTCAGATTTTTTGTGCTAACTCAGCATTCCGTTAAAAATAATTGACGGAAGTTACGATTTGGACCTAAGTTAAATAATGGAAAAAGTTTAATGGTACTTTTGATAAGAACTGGAATTCGTTGGCATAACTAAAAAATAGGATAAAATACGTTGTGCTTATTGGTCATTTACCCTACTCTATAATTGTACAAAGACACTTTAAAATCATTTTTAGTGACATAAAAAATATTTCAAAAGATTTATATAAATATCACTTAAAATTATTTTAAAATGCCTTAGGACAATTGCAAAATAATAATATCTTTTCCCTATTTTTAACTTCAAAAAATTAAAAAAAAAAAATTATAAGTAACGCATCGGAGGTCGCGCCTCCCTAATTCCCGCTGCACGTGCTACCCACCATGCTGCCTCAATAGAGAGAGCTAGACATTGGGGAATCTGAACACACCAGTTTCCTGGCCCCTAAATCGCCTTCGCCCACCGCTGCTCCGCCAATCGGGTCAACCAACTGGGCGCCTTTTAGGTGAATGCGAACCGATCGGTCAGTCGGTTCGGGTTAATTTTGTGAATTTGCAGGTTTTTTTCCACCCCTATATTATATATACATGGATATTACTTTGTTGTAACCTGTATCAAATTTATTATTTATTTTTAAAAAAATATATTTAATCTTAATTATATAATTTTTATCTCTTATATATTTTTCAAGATTCATCAATATAATAAGCGATAATAATTTTTAAATCTTAAAAATATAAAAGAATGTGGTTGAGATTTTAAACGTTATTTGAATAATCATTGGCACGGAATATATATATATATATATATATATATTTTATGCTTTGATATAAGTAATGATAGATGTAAGTGGTTTTTGAGTAGAGGAGGGAAGCCAATTGACCCTTGATGGCCGAGTAAACCTCGAATATATGAGACACTTTTTCTACTTTGATCAAAAGAAAAATACATTAAACTCCTATGTGGTGTTTCGGGTTAATGAGTTGCCCCCTAAACTATTTTGCCTGACATTAAACTCTTTTTTACTATTGCCACCCTTCGCTTTATCTTGACCCGTTTAAAAATTGCCAGATTTTCAAAAGGTTTGATATTTATTTTCATTTTTTTTAAAATATTTTAAAAATTTTACTTATATTTTTTTATTAAATAAAATGATCTTAAAACAAAAGATACATTACAATAAGCTATTCAACATCTTTTAATTAATTAATTTTGTTAATTACGGCATAACAACCAAAGTTATCACAAGTTTCATTGCATATTTATATGGAATACTAGAAAATAGTCATTTAGTCTTACTATAAATTGAAGTTTTAGTTCGTCCTTCTCAAATAAATTTTTATAGTTATATTTCAATATATCTCATTTAATAGCATTATTTAATTTTTTTGAACATAGTCAAAGCCCATTAAAAATAAAAATAATTTATTAATTTATTCTCTCCCAAAAAATACTACTAAAATAATGTTTTTGTATTTTTAATATGGTACATTGTATTATAAAATCTTTGATATAGTCTTAATGATTAAAATATTGTGATTTTATTCTCTCTGAAAAAAATACTATTAAAATAATGTTTCATATAATCATCAATTGATTTATGCAACTTCAGGTACTACTCAGAATTTCACATAATCATCAATTGATGATGGTTAGACAATAAGTGGGTATATATTTGAATTTCTATGGATGTAAGTTTCATATAAGCTTCAAAGCTCTTGGGTATTGCTTTATTTGCCATTCCCCTGATTTTTCAAAATCAATGAATACCCAATTTCTTCCTTGGCAAAACTTCAACCTATTTGAATTAAGCTTTTGTTATAGTCCCCGAAAATCCAAACGTACCAAAACCATGTTGCCATATTTTCAGATTCTTTTTGACATCTTCTCTCTCTCTCTGATGAACTCGATCGCATTATCTCTTATTCTTTAATATTACCTTTACTTTGTTATACAAGAAAATTATGTTGTACTCGCAGAATTAAATTAAAACTAATTTTGCGAAGAAGAAACTGATTGATGCACAGAGAGAAAGACATGAGGGATTAATGGAGAAGAGAAAGAAAAGAGATTGATGGAGGATAGAGATCGAAAACGCTGTTAAGAAGATATGACACAATTAAAAGCAGAAATGAAAAAAATAGAGATTGAATCGACATGGACAAAGGGGGCTATTGATGCAATTGTGAGGGCAAACAAGCATGATGGAGGGAACTCTTGGAGGGAAGGAGACTGAACCGATTTAGGAAACTCTTAGGACTCGTTTAGTTCACAGATTTTAGTACTCGGGAAAGAAAATCTGTTCATTTCTTTTGTTTGGTAAACATAAATTCTAGAAACACTTTTCCAAGAGAAGGAAAAGTAGGGGATAAAATTATTCCTCTCAGAACATATGGGATTGATTTTCCTAAGTGATTTTCAAGCATTTATTACAAAAATTTTAGACAATAATACCTTTACCTAAATACTTTTCATGCTTTACTAAGTATAAGAAAAGAAATTTGACAGAAAATTTAGCCCCCGTTTGGTATCTCTTTATTTTTGTTTTTCTCCCGAATTTTAAAAACCCAACTCAAAATCAACTTTACTTTTACGCTTCCCAAAATTTATTTAACTTTACTTTCTCTCTCTAAAAAAACTTTTAAAACACCAAAACTTTAAATTCAAAAATCAAAATTAAATAAAAAATATATATTTAAAACATATTCGTCAAGATCTATAAAATAAGATCTATTTTGACTAGTTTTTTAAAAAAAATTTATGAGATTTTTTAGTTAGTTGAAAAAAACTCAAATAAAAACCATATTCACTTTTCAACATACTTCTAAATTCTACCAAACACCATATTTTAAAATCTTAACTCAAAACATCTACCAAACAACCCCTTAGTTTTCCACCTCCATATAAAAAATGAAGAAATTGATTTTCCTTCCGTGAATCAAACGATGCCTTAGATTTTGGGAAAAAACATCACTTAGGGGGGTGTATTCAATTAGGATTTTAAAAGACTATTTTGGGATAAATAAGTCTTATGGTATTCAATTAAGACTTTTAAATAATCTAAATAAGTCTTATAGTATTCAATCAGGACTATTTGAATATTTTAAAGAGGGTGTCTAAATCTAGTGATATTCAATCAGGACTTTAAACAAGTAACAAAAAGTCTTTTGTTATTCAAAAACTTGCTAATTTCAATGGATTTTTTTAAAATTAGGAATTTGTGTGACTTTTTAGTGGAAAGTATAAATACCAAACCCTATAAACAATCTCACCCTAACCCATGAGACTTTTCACGTGAGACATTTGTTTTTTGCTAGAGATTTACCAATTCTCTCATTTTTCTTCTCCACATTTACCTCTTCCTTTTACCCATTTCCCTTCTCAACTTCACCAATGCTTCTGTTTATGAAATAGGTATGTATATATCATCTCTCTCTATATATATACATATATGTATGTATGTGTACATTTTCATATTCTTTGAGATTTGAACTATTTTTATGTATTTCAATTTATTTTTTCCCATTTTGAAGAGTGGGGCCCTTCAATTGAACCCCATTTTGAAGATTGCTTGCATAATTTTATTGATATTTTAAATAAATTACATTGATGTGCATAAACACCAAAATCGGCACTCTCTGCCTTTCACAAGAATCATAATGTTTATTAACTTCTTTTTTCGTTTCTTTTATTAAGAAATGGTAGCGCGTATAGAACCTTTGGTAAGGAAAAATTCCACCATCATTTGGAAAGCTTGGATTGTAGAGGCTGATGCTGGAAAATTCGTGCATCATTAAACTAAACATTACTCATCATAAAATCCAAACATAAAAAGTCTTGAGTATAAAAAATCCATGTGATCCTTTCAAATCTTATAAATTCTAATGATATAATCTTTAAAATCCAAACATAAAAAATCCCGAGTATAAAAAATCTTTCAAAAAGGTCTTATAAGTCATTACATTCTTAATAGTCTTTTAAAATCCACTGGACTAAATCATCCATAAATAATCTTTTACAATCTCAATTGAATACACCCCCCTTAGTTTTCAAAGACGGTGAAAAAAAAAATTTGCTGACGGACTTGACGCTTCAGCGTAACACCCATTTGGGTTATTCCTTTAAGTAAATTTATTACTCATCCTTTAAGGGCCCATTTGGTTGCGTAAATTATCTAATTTTAGAATTAGTTAATTTTCGATTGAAGAATTGTGAATTTTCTCATTTATGAATAATTCAATTCTAATTCAAGTAGTGTTTGGAAAACTTGAACAAGAAATTCTGATTGTTAGAATAAAAACATGTTTTCTATTATTATATGTTATTTAAAATTTTGTCCAGATGCATCAACATCACGGGTAGAAACTAGATCTTCTCGAAAAATAAAGTTGGAATGAATTATCTAATTCTAGAATTAGGCAATTTCAAGTTTTACTTGAAATGACTTAATTTGAGTTTTTGTGAATCAACTTGAATTATCATATTTACAATTGTTCAATTTACACAACCAAACACTAATAAATGAAAAATTTGTAAATTACTTACTTGTAAATTATCTAATTCGCAATTTGAAGGATAACCAAACGGGCCCTAAGTAAGTTTATTGCTCCTCCTTTACTTTGTTATACAAGAAAATTATGTTGTACTCGTAAAATTAAATTAAAATTAATTTGGGAAAGAAGAAACTAATTGATGCACAAGAGAGAAATATGAGGGATTGATGGAGAAGATAAAAAGAAGATTGATGAAGGAGAGAGAAAATGCCGTTAAAAAGGAGTTTTTTGTTTAAATAGATCACTTTTTTAAATTATTAGTCAAACTAAGTCACTTTTCAATATATTTGTCAAACTAGCACACTTTTTAAAATAGTGATTTCGAATCACTATTTTAAATCGAATCTGAAAAAATAATGATTTGGAATTATTATTTTAAAAAGTGTACTAATTTAATAAATATGTTAAAAAATAACTTAGTTTGAGTAATAACTTAAAAAAATAGCTTAGTTTGAAAAAAACCTCTGTTAAGAAGAGATGACACAATTAAAAGCAATGAATATTTAATAAGTTTGCCAGAGAGGAGTCCAGCTGGCAAATACCAACGATTTGATTAGTTAAAATGGCACAGTACCAAAGAGAGAACTTTTTGGAAAAAAACAAAAACTAGGGCAAATGTGAGTGATAGGGGCAAAATTGGATAAGGTCGCATGAGGTCTTCAATGATAAAATAATACGTGTTTATTTTTATCTAAAATTAAATTTTTTTTTTCATTTGATTTAAATAGATAAAATGAACACGTGTCGTTTTATTATTGAGACCCCATGATCCCATTCAATTTTACATCCATCAATTTTTTTTTCAGGAAATGCGTTCAGAGACGCAATATAATTAATTATATAAATAAGGGTGCTATTATTGACACACTATTTTACTCTCTAATACTTCATTTTTCTCTAACATTCCATAAGTACACTTTCTTTCTTTCTAACACTCCCTATTTAATTTTAAGATTAATTAATATTAATTTAAAAAAAACTCCACTCTCACCACTCCACTCTCTCTCTCTCTCTACAATTAAAACAAAATCACTCCACACACCTTACAAATCTCATCTCCAATCTTTTTCTTCTAACTTCTTATTTCCCAATCTAATCGTTCCCTATCTTTTTTTCTCAACTTTTTCGTTATCGGATAAGAAGAAAGTTTTACCACGTGCTATGGACAAGAAACTATCAAATATGTTTGTTAGGAAGAATAAATAAGATTTCTTAATTTGGCCAATACACAGCCATGCCAAAACAAAGTTTCACCATGAATGAAGGTATACTCGGTTCTTAGGAACCAAGTGATGTTTATTATACTCAATCCAAAGGAATCAAATAAAGCACATATCATTCGATCCTTAGGAACCGAGTATAATTGAAAAATGACCCAAAGCTTAATTCGGTTTTTTAGGACCAAGTAACCTGTACTTTACTCGGTTCCTTTGAGCCGAGTATGATGAATAACACTATTCCTAAGAACCGAGTAAATATTTTTCGTATTTTGTTTATTTATTTATTTTTTCATTTGTTTGTATCTAATGATTAATTAATGAAAGGAAATATAAAGGAGTAACAAAAAAATAAGTATCCTACTCCTTTTAAAGAGTAATGATGATTTGGATGGTGGTGGTGGTGGCAGCAACATTAGTGGTGGTGGTAGAGAGGAATGAAGAAGAAAAAGTTCTTTGGGAGAGGGATGATCATTTGGATGGTGGTAGTGACAGTGGTGGCGGTGGTGGAGAGGAATGAATAATAATAATAATAATAATAATAATAATAATAATAATAATAATAATAATAATAATAATAATAAGAATAATAATAATTAATTTGAGTTTAAGTGATTTAGAGTTATTAACTATTAATTAAAAATAAAAAAAATGGTGTGTGTTAAAGAATAATATATCTTTTTTGTTACAGTTTGTTTGGATCGAGAGAATGGGAAGGAAATGAAAGGAAAAAAGGAAAATGGATTGTATTTTACTCTTTTGGATAGATTTATAAGAGGGAGTGGAGAGGAAACGGAGGGATTGAGAGGGAATGCCAATGGGTGATTTTATTTCTATCCACGATATCTTGTAGTTAATCCGCGTTGCCTACTAAATTAATCCACAAATGTGGATAGACTAACAAAAAATATTATTGATTTAATTTTATAAATATTATTTTACTAATGATTTAATATTAAAAAATCCACTAGATTAATAAGTACATCCACTTTAATTAAATAAATAAAAATAGGGGCAGTTAGTTTTAAGGATGAATATTCATTTATCTATCTATTTAAGGACACAACTTTTATACCAATATTTTAAGATCCAAATTTTTGTTTAAAACACAAACTTTTACGGATAAATAATTAAAATTAAATTAATATAACTACAAAACTAATTTATATTATTGTTATTCTTGTAATGTCACTATCATCTAATTGATTATTAAACTAATCTAAACTTTTAAAATCTTGCTATAAGCTAATATCTATAAAATCAAATTTGAAATTTAAATTTAAACAATCAAATAACTTCTAACAACTTAATTAATTACTAAAATATAGAAAATCAAATAATTCAAAATTTAAATTTCAACAATAAAAAAAAATTAAACAACCTAATCAATTTGATTAGCAATTAATAAGGATGATTTTATTTCCATCCGCGAAATTTGTCAGTCTATCCATCTTTGAGTTTTACTGAGATAATATGTATTACCCACTAAGTTTAATCACGTTGTTGGATACACTTTCAAAAAATAATATTGACATAATTTTTATAAAATAATTAT
Organism: Lonicera japonica; assembly: GCA_021464415.1. Taxonomy (NCBI): domain Eukaryota; kingdom Viridiplantae; phylum Streptophyta; class Magnoliopsida; order Dipsacales; family Caprifoliaceae; genus Lonicera; species Lonicera japonica. The sequence goes on from JAKCWG010000313.1 coordinate 27,474, forward strand.
TATTTTTAATTCAATTATAAATTATCCACCAAATTTTTACTTCTATCCACTGTCATATAATATATCAAAAAGTAAACATAAATTGTATAATAAAATGATATATATATATATATATAATTTATTATTAATTATATCTACTTTTCAGACTCGAGATTAGATTATAAGATTAGACTATAGTCTATGATTCCCATTAGTCTTGGAATAGAAATTAAACAATAAGTATAGTTTGAAATATTTGTAATATGTTTACAAAATTTAGTTCCTACCTAGAAGTAAATTAAAATTATAACTTTAATTACAGATTTATCATGGCAAACAAAAAAACAAACATATATTATAATTGAATATTCTTCCTTTGACTTAAAAGGATTGAGATTGAAGGAAATAATGTTTGTTACCTTCGGCTACTAATCATTTTTTAGTTTCTTAAGTTCTATTTTTTTTTATTTATTTAGAGCCCTCATTATATAGAAAAATTAAAAAGAAAATAGTAAACTCATTTGTTAAAAAAAATTATTTGTTAGTATTATGATGTAATAATATAAATTAATTTCGCCTAGTTTTGTAGTACTGTATATTTTGGATGCATAATGAATCTATAGTACTTGTATCAATATAACTTTTAATAAATTAAAAAAATCTATTATTAAGGAAATCTATTATAATTAGGAAACTAATTTTAAAAGTAAGGAAGTATATTCTAATTAGGAAACTAATTTTAAAAGTAAATACATTTAAAAGGATTATTAATTTGTGGATATACTTCTCAATTTTATAAGGAAGTTTTGAGAACTTCATTTCAATGTTAACATAAATCAAGGGTAGATAAACTACAAAATCCTGCGGATAGAAATAAAATTACCCAATACCCTCCTTTCAATATTGGGAAGATTGGAAAGAAAAGGAAAAGTTTTTAATAACGTTTTTAAGTTTTTCCAAATTTAACCATAATTTGTTAATAACATATTAAATATTGATCGAAGAGAATTTTTTTCCGTTTCTATATATTAAAGATAAAATCAAAACGGTAGGATAATAAAGAAAAAATCCGTTTCGGTGAAAAATTGACGAAGACGTGGAGAGAAAATTGGGAGCGGTTTAGGAAGTGGTTTGACCACTTTTGAAATTTATAAAACAAATTTCGAAATCAATTTTAGTTAACAAATAATTTTTTTCTAAAACTATTTTGTATAAAAAATTTATACATTGCACAAGACAAGCCAAAAGCCTGAGCCCGGCCCGGACTGAGTCGGGTCGGTCGGTCAGTCGACGCGCGTGCGCGCACGTGTGGTGAACCACATTCATCCAAGTCCTCACCCAATAGTACAAAATTCTAATGCCCAAAGGGCTCAAGCCCTTGAGCAGATTTTCCCATATAAAAACCCATGAAAGATTTTTTCTTTCTCCTATGTGAGACTTGGGAAAACACTAACTTTGCCTTGTCTAAGTTTTTTCTTAAATACACACTTGCTCCAACAATCCCCCACTTGTATTTTTAGGAAAAAGGTTTTCATCGAGCATATTACATAGGACAATGCATAAGTAAAGGTGTCTTTCAACTTGAACCTTTACGTAGTGTTCGTGTTTCATAATATACTAGAGTAACTCGTAGTTTTGAACTCTATATCTGACAATCACAATACACACCGACCCCCAAGAGTGTTGTCCAAAAGCTAGCACGTTATGGCCATGCGCTTATATCCCGGTTAGTGAATGCTCTAGAGAATTTACCTAAAATTCCATAGGAAGCGACCTCTCTTCCACATTCACATAGGTGAGTCTATCAAGAGTACTCATGTAGCATTGGTACCCCACTCTATATAGAGCTATAGAACTCATTAAGAGCAAATGCTCAACCTTTTTCATCGCTTCAGGATATCATGCTCCATAGGGATGAGATAATACTGCATGATTCTAAAATATCACTTGTAACTTGTTGTTTACCCTTTGAACCTATTTCTTGGGATCTCCAGTCCATAGGTTGGGTTACCATTACAGTGACTCAATTCTCATCGGGCGTTAACCCCATCCCTTTCGAGGTGTTAAACGCATTCTCTCTCGTTAGTCCTTTCGTCAAATGATCAGCCAAATTTTTCTCAGACCGCACATAATCCACTCTTACAGCACCATTGGAGAGTAACTCTCTAACCGTGCTGTGTTTATGACGAATCTTTCGTCTCTTACCGTTATAGTAACGGTTCTGAACTTTTGCAATAGCCGCGGTACTATCGCAGTGGATAAGGACAGCTGGTATTGGTCTCTCCCATAAAGGGGTATCTGCAAGAAAGCTTCTCAGCCAGCTTGCTTCTTCACTAGCAGCAGCTAGTGCTATCATCTCAGACTCCATCGTAGACTAGGCCAAAATGGTCTGTTTCTTGGATTTCCAAGAAACTGCACCTCCAGCAATGTTGAAGATATATCCACTAGTGGCCTTGGAATCTTCTGACATGGTATTCTAGTCAGCATCGCTATATCCTACTAGGACAGCGGAAAACTTTTGATAGTTTAACTTTAGGTCTATGGTTCTTTTTAGATAACGCATGACCCTCTCAACAACATGTCAATGCTCCATACTAGGACTGCTAGTAAACCTACATAGTACCCCCACTGCAAATGCAATATCAGGCCTAGTGCAATCAGTAGCATATCGAAGGCTACCAATGATGCTCGCATACTCAGTTTGTTTAACACTGTCTCCAGTGTTCTTGAACAACTTCACACTAGGATCATATGGAGTACATGCTGGTTTACAGTCAAGTAATTATATTTCTTTAGAACCTTCTCAATGTAGTGAGATTGATCCAAAGAAAGTCCATTTTCTGTCCTAGTAATTTTAATCCCCAAAATTACATTGGCTTCTCCCAAATCCTTCATATCAAAATTAGCACATAGCATGTATTTCACAGTATTAACAATATGGATATTAGAACCAAAGATAAGCAAGTCGTCAACATATAAGCATATAATAGTGCATGCATTATTCTCAGTCTTATAATAAATGTATTTATCACTTTCATTAATTCTAAATCCATTTGATATAAGTAATTTATCAAATTTCTCATGCCATTGCTTAGGAGCCTGTTTCAAACCATAAAGAGATTTATCTAATTTGCAAAATTTTTGTTCTTGGCTTATAACAATGAACCCTTCAGGTTGTTCCATGTAAATTTCCTCTTCTAATTCCCTATTCAAAAAAGCAGTTTTAACATCCATTTGATGCACAACAAGATCATGCAAAGCAGCCAGGGCAATCAATACACGTATATATGTAATTCTAGTCACATGAGAATAAGTATAAAAGAAATCTACATTTTCACGTTGTCTATAACCCTTGGCAACTAAACGTGCTTTGTATTTATCAACGGTGCCATCAGATTTTAATTTCTTTTTAAGTATCCACTTACAACCTATGGCTTTACAACCAAGAGGAAGGTCTACTAGGTGCCAAGTTCTATTCGATTCTAAGGAATCAATTTCGTCGTTAATGGCTTCTTGCCAAATGTCGGCATCTAAAGAAGATAAGGCTTCTTGAATAGTGGATAAATCCTCTTCTAAAGTGTATGCATAAAAATCAAACCCAAAGTCTTTAGTGGTCCTAGCTCTTTTACTTTTCCTAGGTTCAACGGATGTATATTGTGCACGGTACTGGCAGGTAAGGTAGAGCTAGAAGGTAGTCCTACCCCCACTATTCCTCATTTTAAAAGGGAATTTATCTTCATAAAAATCTACATCATTCGATTCAATAATAACATGATTTTTCAAATCATAAAATCTATAGGCCTTACTATTAATTGCATATCCAATAAAAACACATTCATAAGCTCTACTAGCAAGCTTAGATCTTTTAGGATCAGGAATACGCACGTAAGATAGACACCCCCAAAAGCGTAAATAAGAAATATTAGGCTTTTATTATTCAAAATCTCATATGGGGATAAATTGGATTTAATCTTAGGCACCCTATTAAAAACGTGACAAACGGTTAATAAAATCTCTCCCCACCAATGTGAGGCAGCCCCTGAATTTAGTAGCGTAGCAACAATTAATTCGGCAAAAGTTCTATTTTTTCTTTTGGCTTTTCCATTCATTTCAGGTGAATATGCAGCCGTCGTCTCATGAATAGTACCAAGTGAAGCATAAAGATTTTTGAAATCAGTTGAATCATATTCGGTTCCTCTATCACTCCGAAATCTTTTTATTTTCTTATTAAACTGATTTTCAATTTCTGAAGAAAATGTTTTAAACATATTAATTGCTTCACTTTTATTTTTCATAAGGTAAACATATGAAAAATCCGAATTATCATCAATAAAAGTAATAAAATACATTTTTTCATTTCTCGTTAAAACACCATCAAATTCATAAATATCCGATGAATTAATTCAAAAGGTTCGGTTTCTTTTAAAACAGATTTGTGTGGTGTTTTAGTAATCTTTGCTTGGCTACAGAATTCACATTTTTCGAAATCATTTAATGATAAGGGGGGAATAATTTCCAGTTTACTCATGTTCTTAACAATGCGCTTATTAACATGACAAAGTCTAGCATGCCACACATTAAATGAACAAATCATATAAGCAGAACTAGAAACAACTTTATTAGCATCAACATTCAACTTAAACATGCCATCACAAGCATAACCCTTCCCCATAAATACACCATTCTTAGTAAGAGTAAACAAATATGTCCCAATAGTTTGAACAAATCCAGCTTTATTCAGGAGGTAACCTGAAACAAGATTCTTCCTAATTTCTGGAGTATGCAGAACATCCTTAAGGATGGCAGTCTTTCCAGAAGTGAACTTAAACTCGACTTCACCCGAGCCAGCAACATTAGTGGTGTGGGAGTCACCCAACATTACTTTCTTATCAACAACATCAAAATAGGTCTTAAATAGAGCACGATCATAGCAGACATAGCGTGAGGCGCCAGTGTCCACCCACCAGCCTTCAGAACTCGATACCAGATTAATTTATGTTATCATAGCCACTAAGGGCTCTTCTTTAGTAACATTCGCCTGAGGAGTTTGGCGTTTGTTTCGACAATTTCTTGCCATATGACCAGGCTTTCCACAGTGATAACATGAGAACACACTGTTATTATTATTATTAGCCTGGCCATTTTTGTTTTGGTTCTGAGCTTGGTTGTTCCTATTCTGGTTCCCGATTCGAATCGCATTATTTCCACCGTTTTGATTTTTCATATTTTTTCGGTTCGGCCTTAGAGCTGCAGGGGTGTTGTTCGAGCGATTTTGATTTTGATTACGGTTCTAATTTTTGTTGGAAACAACCAGAACCTCATCATTCCAATCTTGCTTGCGGTTCTCCTCCTCAATCCTGAATTTTGTAATCAAACTTTCAAGTGAAAACTCTTTAGATTTGTGACGCAGATTATGTTTAAAATCTTTCCAGGCAGGGGGTAACTTATCGATCAAAACTGCCACTTGAAATTGCTCAACAATGTTCATCCATTCAGAGATGATTTCATGTGTAATTTTCTGAAGTTCGTGGGACTAAGTGATAATAGGCTTCTCGTTCGTCATCTGGAACTTCAGATAATGACTGACATCGTATTTCTTTGCCCCAGCCTCTTCAGTGTCATATTTCTTTTAAAGCGAATCCCAAATTTCTTTTGCGGATTTGCACGGGAGGTAAACATCATAAAGCTCATCACAGAGAGCATTCAAGATCAGATTTCTGCAGGTATAATCATTGTCCTCCCAAGTTTTGAGAGTCTTTTGATCAGCCTAAAAAATCGGATCTAAGAAGGTGGGTTTTTTAGAAACACAGGCAAAATCCACCTTCTTAAGAGTTAAATAAAAAAACAGTTTTGTTTACACCTCCGAAAGTGCAAACCCTCAAATTTGAAAGGTTGATTCAAATTACCAGAAGTAGCATATTGATTTTCGACAGTATTCATAACAAAAATTACAGTGGAATAGCAGATAGAAACGTCCTAAAATTGTTGAAAATTTGAACTGCAAAAACAGAAATTAAATAAAGAAAGATAGTACACCGAGTTAAGTTGCAGTCTAGGTTGCTCGACAAATACTCTCTGATATATGCTCGAAATCGGTAAATCTTTTACCGATAGAGGCAAATTTTTTTTTAAGGGTTTTTGAATATTTTTCAGTTTTGAGTTGTTGAAGAAGAGATTGATCGAAGATAATTTTTTTCCGTTTCTATATATTAAAGATAAAATCAAAACAGTAGGATAATAAAGAAAAAATCCGTTTTGGTGAAAAATTGACGGAGACGTGGAGAGAAAATTGGGAGCGGTTTAGGAAGTGGTTTGACCACTTTTGAAATTTAAAAAACAAATTTTGAAATAAAATTTATTTAACAAATAAATTTTTTCTAAAACTATTTTGTATAAAAAATTTATACATTGTACAAGCCTAAAGCCCGGATTGGGTCGGGTCGGGTCGGTCGATGCGCGCGCGTGTGGTGAACCACATTCATCCAAGTCCTCACCCAATAGCACAAAATTCTAATGCCCAAAGGGCTCGTATAAAAACCCATGAAAGATTTTTTCCTTCTCCTATGTGAGACTTAGAAAAATACTAACTTTGCCTTGTGTAAGTTTTTTCTCAAATACACACTTGCTCGGACAAGTTGCTTCAAGAAGACGCGATAAAAAAGAGAGACATGGGGAGATTTGGTTCTGCTTCATCCAGGATTGAAAACCGGGGAATGGAAGAGTGATGTTTGGTTGACACCTACACTTCCCAAGGCCGTACGCCCTTACACGTAGTGGTTGCGGGTGGTAATCTGGAAGGTGTGATAAATATAATGTGTACAAGGCCAGAATTAGCCACATAATTAGATTTCAGTGGGGCTTCACCGCTCCACCTGGCTTCAGCGAATGGGCATCTACAGGTTGTGAGGCACTTGCTAATGCTAGATGTAAATCAGGAAATCCATTTTCTCCATGACAATAAAGGAAACATGCCTCTTCATATGACAGCTAAAAGGGGTAAGACCGCCGTTGTGAATCACTTGCTAGATGTAAATCTAGATGCCTGTCTTCTCCAGGACAATAATGGAGACACGCCGCTTCATATTATCGCCAACAGCGGTCAGATCGAGGTTATAAAATATTTTATTAGTCAATTGCAGCCAGGAAAGTTTATTGGCGAGGTCAAGCCGACAAGTAATCTGCAGAGTTGTGTGATTCGGTGCGGTCCCGAAGCTCTGGAACAAATTATTAAGGCCGATCCCAATTTTCTTAACGACTTCGATGATAAGCGCAACACTCTGCGTCACACAGCTGCCTGATAAGTGCCCAAAATTGTTATTTTAACCCGCAAATAATATTTTGTTATAATATAATTAATGCTTAAATTATGGAGAATTAATATTTATTTTGTCTTTTTGTAGGGAAGAAGATAATTATGATAAAAAGCCTAAAAGGTAGAAGAAGTCTACTGAAGATCAAAAAAAAAGAAGATAAAGAAGAAAGAATATTCCGATTCAATATTCTCTCCTAATTCGAATAGAATTCCTTATTCTATCTCTTAATTAGAATTCTAATTGATCTTAAAGTTTTTATTTCCTCTACAATTCTAGTTTCCTAAATCTTATAAACTTCTATATTTCTTATTCCTATATATAGACCCATTCTCTACACCTAAAGGGATAGAAGAAAAAATGTAGAAGAAAAGATAAAGAAGAAAGACAGGGAAAATATATAGAATATAGATATTATTAGAGAGTTCTAGAGAGAGAAAGTCCTCCATACTAGTTGTCGTGCGGCCGAAGTATTGAAGGAGAAAAAGTGGACAGCGTAAAGCCGTGCGGTACACGCTAGTTCGAGCATCATAAACAAGGACGCTTTCTAACTTTCTAATTTTTTATAGTTTGTATTTAAGTACTTTAATTTTAATTTTAATGATGAATTATTATTTTATTTTAACGTGTTCTTTATTTAATATGCTTGGCTAAATTCTCTCCCAAAGAGAGGGATGAAACCGCCATGGATATAATGGGCTTAATTTAATTCTAATTGATTTTTAATTATTCGTCCCGAATTAAAATATATTTTGAAATTATCATTACTATAACGTGTGTTTTCTTTCTAGTACTTTAATTGTTTTTAAAATAAATGAATGATCTCTTGTGATCACCAATTTGGGATACAGGCGATACCTATTTTTATTTACATTAGTTTTAAAGAAAGAATGATGGTGATTTTGAATTTGTTTATATAGTAGGGATGAATGTTAAAAACATAATTAAATACTTTTTGTTTATATCCGTGGTGGTGGATTCTCTTTCCTTAGGATTTCTTATTATTGATTACTTGCTTGCTTGATTTAATTTAATTAGTTTAGTTTCTTAGTTTAGATAATTTCAAAATCAAAATTTGAAAACTGTTTTAATTTGGTTCCTAAAATATTGGATTTAATTTAGACAAACTCTCCTACTTTTAAGATATTAGCTTGGATTTGGATTGACTCCTACTTATTCACTATACTAATTTAATTAATTTTACATAAAGTAGAATTTTTATTGCATTTAAGTGTGGAATTAAGTAACGATAAATTAATTTTAAAAATTTCCCTTAAATCACTGCCCTCGTCAACAATTTGGAGGTAATATTGTTTATTTTTTTTTATAACCAGTCTTCGTAAATCTTGTGCTGGCAAGGATCTTAATTTGTCTGAATCAATATATATATATATATATATATTGGATCTCTGATGGTAATTAAAGTAAGGGAAATTCCCCGCAATTTTTCTTTTTTATGTAGAATAGCTCAAGTAAGTAATAGAGTGAAAACGGTGCCCTTGTGATAAGAGAAAATAGGTCCACATGATCTACACAAAAAAACTAGCTTTGTATGGCCATTCTCTGCCTCAATATATTAGCAATAACCTTAGATACAGTTTCCTCGGTCCAGCTAGGGTTTGCTTTTTTGGGAATCATTACTAAGAAGAAGAATGGAATTCCTCCTGTTTCACTTCAATTACCATAGGGATCTCCCTATGGAGATCGTCCGTAATTAAATTCTGCCACTGCCCCCGAATTAATCAACCAAGTAGAAGAAGTTGAAGTTTAGTTTAGTTGGAGTCCATCTAGTCTAGTAGTTTTGTGCTATGAAGAGCCCCCATTCTCTGTTGTCAATAGATATCCTGTTTACTGGAAAGAAGATCTATTTTTGTGCCCTGAGGACTTCTAAAATATTTAATGGACTGCTGCAGCTGCTAAAGCCGACCTTACACCTAATATAACTTTCTTTGACTGTTAATTATAACGAGAAAAAAGCGCTGCTACTGTTAATTCAAAACCTTAAACCATCCCCCTCAAACCCACTACCTTTACTTAGACCTCTCTTCTCTGGCAGTGTTTCCATTTCATTCACCTTTCGTCTCAGAACTATTTCTTTAGTCCCCGTAGCAATGGACTTCTAAATTATTTGATTGATGGACTGCTGCCATATGCTGTTGGCTTGATTGATAACATGGATAAGTGCGAGAATAACTTCATAACTTCTGTCAGTCCTCGCCTCCTCGTGCCGAACCAAAGCCCAGCCTGTTCGGCATTCAATTGATCTAAGTGTGGATTCTGCATTTCTTAATAGATGTGGCGTGGAGATAAACTACTATTTAGGTTAAACCCCACCCAATATAACCTTCTTTAATTGTTAATTATAAAAAAAAAAATAAAAACAAAAAGAACTGTTACTGTTAATTCAAAAACCTTAAACCCTCCCCCTCAAACCCACTACCATTTCTTAGACCGACCTCTCTTCTCTGCCGGTAGTGTCTCGTCTCCATCTCTGTGAAGAATTTTCCTGGCATCATCCGACACACTTTTTAGTCTCTTATCCTTGACACAGGTACCTGGTTTTGACTTGAGCCCAATATTCGGAACTAATTAAGCAGGCCATGAGTCCATGACTTTCAGCCCGGCCCTAAGCAGAGGAGGCCCAATACCGCTACCCATTTTACCGGACCAAGCAAGGGGCCCAAGACACTCTGCCAACAACTTCAGCCCACTTGGGCTGAAGGCAACGTAAGCCAAGCCCACATTCCGGTTAGTACAACCCGGAACGCATACAAAATTAATATGTAACATGTGCCAGTTTCAATGAATCCAGTCATAAATCAAGCAAGTATACACTGCCAAGGCAACTTATGAAGATAAGCCAAGAGGAATTCACACCAAACAGGAAACTACCTTCCTTTTGTAAATTGTACAAATAATTTGTATTTGTTTCCATAACAACCTCTTGTAACCTGCCTACTATATAAGGGCCAATATACATAAACCCTAGACATACAGGGAAAAAACTATAGAGCCGCACAACCAAGTGTAGGCAAATTCAAGGCATCCAAAGCTCTGAAAATGGTGACTGTTGGAGGCACATTCGGTTATGGGTAAATCGAAGGCCTTGGGTTTATAAAATTAATTGGATTGGTTTGGTTTTGGGTTTAGCCTTTGGTTTAACTGAACCAATCTCCCATAAATACATATTAGTTATTGTTAGTGTGTGAATGCGTATTATATAGTAGCCTTTGGTTTGGACTTCTTGCCCTCTTGAATTACCCTTTTCTACTTTCTTTGTGTGCAATGAAATTTTTGTTTCTTATAAAAAAGGAGATTAAATCCATAAATTTGTGATTTATATATATGTGATGTGTGTATATATATTCTTTTGTTCGTGTGAATCGAGTTAGACTTTGTGACTTCCCGAGGATATATTAGTGTAAGAAGTAGGAACTTAAACATTCATCATGGGCTTTGTTATTGGTTTATTGGGCAACCCAATAACAACTCGATAACAATAAGTTCTTATTGGGCGGCCCGTTAACAATCCAATAGGCTTATCGGGTTGGGTTGGGTTGGGTTGAGTTGGAATTTTAATGCACATTTTTGAGTTGCCCAATAATAATATACCTACTTTGCTCATCTTAACCGTAATTCTTCCGATAAGAGTGTGTGGGTGACATTATTTGGGGGGAATTCTCTTGCACATCCTTCTTTGAAATCCTTTTGCAATCTCCTCCGGTTCCTTTGTTTCCACAGTCCTGTTTCATTTGGAAAAGTGGTGGCCCTTCCAAAATCAAAGTCTTTGCATAGCTTGCCTCTTTGGGGAAAGTGAACACTTGCGACATGATCCAAGTGAGGAGGCCTTTCATGTACCTTTCTCCCTCGTGGTGCATTTTGTGTAAACGGGCTATAGAAAATGTGGACCTTTGTTAATGATGTGTGGGTTATGATTTTTGATATGTTTGGTTTGGTGGGTGCTTTCCCTAAAAGTTGGGCTGTGTTTATACTCATCAAATGGAATTTCAAGCATAATAGTAAGAAGATGAAGTTAATATTGAGATTTGCAGTTCTGGGAGCATACACGGTTTATGATTGGTTCATGGAACGAAATAAAAGAACGTTTGAGGATAAAAGCAGCAGCGCTAATGAAATCTGGGAGCATACACGGTTTATGATTGGTTCATGGACTAAAGCTTCGAACATTTTTGATGATACTGAGCGTTTTTTGTTTAGTTTGGATTGTGCTAGCTTTATGGATGGTTTTAGAGTGTTTGTTCTTTGTAACCTTTCCATTGGCATAGGAATTACTTTCTTTTATTGCTTTTAGCTCCGGTGGATGTCTTATCCACTGTTCTTTAGCATTGCTTGTATTGTAATTCCTTTAGTTGATCAATAAAATTTTGTTTTCTATAAAAGGAAAATAAAAAATTTGCTTACTTTGCCACATCTAATCGTAACTATCAAAACTTTATGTAGTCACAATTTCAACGTACAATGACCAGAATAATTTAAATGCGTCACGACTATAAGAAAGAAACATATTAAAGCCCACTTAAGAAATTCTTGGGTCTGCCATTTGTTTTTGGGAAGTCTTATTGTATATTTTTCTTTCTTGGAACAAGCCCATGCTATAAAATAAGGGAGGGTACTCTTGCACCTGTGTTGGTGAGACCTAAACCTGGGAGTCCCTTTTTTTTTTGTTGTTGTTGTTGTTGTTATTTGTAGGAGTGCTAGTGGGGAGGGGGATTATAAGAACACGAAAGCACTAGTGCACAAATTCAAACCCTAGCCAAAGCTAAGGTGTGTTGGTCGCTTTTTAACTTGCGCCAACAACTTGACCCTAGGATTCTCTTACTATGGAGACGCATCTTCTCACCCAAAGCCTTATAATTTGAACTTTGAAGTGTATTTTTATTGAAAATATTCAGCACCTGGGATAAATTTCATAGCGTACATGCATGGGGGACAAAATCATGAGATAATCCAATGGTTAAACATCATCTAAAGTACTCATCATTACATAACTTTGTCCCCCATGCATGGATACATTGTGACATTCATATTAACCTTCACCGTCAACTACTATATCCTCGAATTCCACTTAATATATGTCTTATTGTAGTATTTGTCTTAGTTTTATTTACCTTGATGTTGTGTGTGTACTTTGCAGATGGTGAGGTATTTGGTTAGGAGAGATGATATGTGGATTGCTAAGAATAAAGAAAATCTCACAGCTTTGGACATGGTAAAGATAAGTAGTAATGGACCTAATGTTAATAACGATACTAAAGAAATCCTTACTCTGCTTAAAAGACACAGAGACAAATGGGAGCACAAACAGGTAAACTTCTTTGAAAAACAATGGAATGCCATACAAGTAGCAGCATCTGTAATTGTATCTTTGACTTTCCAAGCTGGTCATAACCCTCCTGGTGATGTTTTTCAAGAAGATAAACTTAATCGCAGTGGTGACCTTATCTCACAGATGGGTACCTCGGTCCTTGCTTTTACCAACCCTAATAGGTATGTCACATTTTTTATAGTTAATGCCTTGGCTTTTGTTTCTTCCATGTGCATAGTCATGCTGCTGATAAGCGGGATACACTTGAAGCAAACTGTCTACATGTGGCTTGTGACTGTTGGAATGTGGTCCACAATCACAGCTGTGGAATACTTTGACGCGGTCCAATTCACTACCCTGATGAAGGCTCCAAGATTCAACAAAAACCTAGTTATTCTTTTGCTCAGCAAACCATTTTCTGTGTGTTTGGGATTAACTACCTCCCTTTTGCTACTGCGCACCGGCCCCTACACCAAGTTTTTGTTACCGTTTTTGTGTTTGCTTTTGTTTTCCTATATGTAAGCATGTGGAACTACTGTGTGTGTATTTGTTTTTGTTTTCCTATATGCATGTGGAACTACTGTGTTTGTGTTTGCTTTTGTTTTCCTATGTGTAAGCATGTGGAACTAGTTTATAAAATTAAATAGAACTTCTGAACCAATTACTTTTATATTTGTTGATTTCGAGATGCATGGTTTTGGTTAATCTAAAATAATTAAGTGGACTCCCTTTTTCTGCACAATATTTTTCCATTCATAAAGGAGTTATCTATATATATATATATATATATGCCTGTATATATGTGGATCAGGTTAGAATTTGGGTATGGTTACCCTTACCCAAAGAACCTCGGTCATTATTTGAATTAAATTGGTAGTTATCTAGAAATTGAAGGCGATGCCGGGCACTACGCCTTTAATTTGTATACACCACACTACTAAAAATGGTTTGTTAGTTCTTGGATGTACCACTTATAAGTTAATGATGTTAAGTAAGGGAAACCCAATATTATACACGTAAAAACCCATAAATGTTAAGAATAAAAGTTTAAATTTTGGAAGGAGTGCAAATTTAAAGAAGCAATTGGGCATAAGGGTTCATTCCAATATAACATAATTATAAATAACAATTACAAATTAACCGTGTAAATTAAGGACACTGTACAAAAAAAGACATCTTTTCTTTATAACATCTCACGTTTCATTAGAATTGGTGCTAAATTTGTTTTGCACTAATCTGTTTCAGCACCAATGGGGCTAAATCTGTTTAGCACCAATCAGTTTTAGCACCAATGGTGTTAAATCTATTTCAGCACCAATAGGTGCTAATCTGTTTAGCACCAATGGTTCTAAATGGTGCTAAATTTGTTTAGCACCAAATTGTTTTAGCACCAATGGTGCTAAATCTGTTTAGCACCAATCTGTTTCAACACCAATGATACTAAATGGTGCTAAATATGTTTAGTACCAAACTGTTTCAGCACCAATTTGTTTCAGCACCATTGGTGCTAAAACATTAGTACTAACATGATTTTAGCACAATTATAAAACAGAGAACAACAAAATTGATGAGATCAGCATCCACTCAATTTATTTATATGTATATATATATATATGGATCGACGTAAGGTTCGTTAAAAAAAAGAGTTACGATCAAATTTATTTTTTTAAATCCCGCTAGGCTGTCGAAATTGAGCGATTTCGATAGCAAAACAACCTCTGACCGTTTTGATTTTTGGCGTAATAGTAACTTTGTCTTTCGAACAATATATCGAAAAATCAGCCAGATCCAACGGTTCAATCAAAAGTTATATCTGTTTTATGATTGCACCTGTTAGGAAAAAAGAAGAAGATGAGAACGGCGTTTCTCTCGGCGATACGATCGGAGAGTCAAGTGGTGGTGGTGGTTGAAAAACTAAGAACACGTGCGGAGTGAATTAACCTAAGTATATTATTCTCTGGTATATGCGAAAAAACAATTTTAATAACGTAGCAGAATTTAAACTTAAGAGTCTACCAATTTTAATTTCAAATATTTGTTTAATCTTGTCTAGCATGCACATGAAAAGCAAACAATCAATCACAGATAATTAAGACAAGATTTAACGAGGTATACCTGTAGTGCAGGATTAATCCTCAATAAACAATTTCACTATAAAATCACAAGAGGTACAGACTCAATTAATCACTAACCGACTTGACGTACAAGCCTTGAATCGCACAAGAACAACTCTAGCAGTAACCTCTAGTGTAGCAGCTTCTTCCTCGAATCTCTCAATTTGGAACACAGCGTATCGCACGCCTCGGACTCTCTCCGATCTCCTTGATAACCTTGCGCTTCTGAACGAGTTTGGGATTCTTTGTTCTTGAAGAAGAACAATCAATTTGGCATGAGAATTATTTCAAACCCTAGGTGGTGGTCTTTTAAAGAAAGTAGCTCTTGAAGGGTGAGTATATAGATAAAGAAAATAGCCTTGATGAACTATGGGCAAAGGGTTTAATTTATAAGAGAAATTTGATTAAGTTTCCTTTTTGAAATAGGAAACATAACCCAATAGATAAGAATTTGCGATAAAAAAATCGACGCCCCAGAAATTCCTTGACGGACCGGTACACATTACCAATGTGTGTACTGGCCCACCAATATATGCCGGACCGGTCCACATAAACAAAATGTGTAATGGTACACCCTTCGGGAAAAAGCAAATTCCATGGAATTTCACTATAAGGCCGGACCAATATACATTAGCAATTTGTGTACCGATCCACCCTTTAAAAAAGGTGGAAAACACAAATTTGAAACTCAAATGTCCATAGAATTTAAATCACCACTTAGATATGAATCTAAACCTTTCTACCAAGCTTACCATTAACTTGAATCGACTGTAAGATCTTCATAAGCTTTCTAGATAAATGAATCTTCATGATACACAGCGATGCATTAATGATTACATAATAAACTCTGTTTTCGTCGAGGAATCAAGCCAATACAATTTAGACCTTACAAACTCCCCCTTTGGCTATTCCGAGACAAAACACAATACATCCTAAACAAACTCAATGACAAGACAACTGTAATACTGCAATCCTAAACGAAATTATAATTATACATAGACATTTGAGCCAAAGCAATCAAACTAGAACCTCGACACATGCCAACAGATCAAGTTTCTAGCGGATGTACTTAAACTGTACTTGAAACATCACAACTCAAAACAAATACCGTGAAAAGCATCCAATATAAACATAACAATAAATCAATCAATCAATTCCAAGAAAAAGTCCCCTAAACATGTGTTCACTTCTCCCCCTTTTTGTGAGGGATAGCCAAAGACAAACATCACACAAACATATCGTAAGATAATAACACATAACATAGAATACCAAAAACAATGTATGGAAGGCATAAACCGCGGTATATAAACCAAACCAAGTTCTGAAATATAGTCAAAGAAAACAAAAAATTCTTAAACTACTAGAACTATCACTCCTCGCTGCCATACTCGAAACCAAAACTCTCCGATGCAGAATCACTGTCCTCTGCTTCTTCTTCGGCTGCAGCTACCTCTTTTTCTTCATGGGCTATGGCATTCGTCCTTAGGTCAAAAAGGCCTGCCTCAACATCATAATAATGCTGAAACTCTGGAAGCACCAGGTAGTTGCCAATTAGATGTACTTGCTTTCCAATGTTCTGAACTTTCTTTCCAATTACATGCTGATTATGATGAATCTCTACATTCTCACGATGAAGGAAATCAAGCTTGTGAAGAATTCTCTTGAGCATTCCTTTAACTCCTTTCTCCTCTGGTAGAATAGAGGGCCGATATGTCTTTGACCGCTGTCGTGATGACCCTTAAATCACTTTCCCTTTTGCACTTATCGCGCCATGTCGCTTCATTTGAATGAATACATCATATTCATCTCTTTTGGCTCTGACGTAGACTAGAGCCTAAGATAAGGGCTTCTTCCAAGAAGTCAAATTGTAAACGCCCTGAGAGCCACGGGCTATAGGCTCGTGAGAGAAAGTCTGAACATTCCAAATCTTGATCAGGACCCTAGAGATGAGAGAGCCAATAATTAATCCCGTAGGCGAAGGCTATCCTTCCTTCCGACGAGTTAAACATTCCACTATTCAGGAAAACAAAACCCCAGCCAAGTCAATCATATGTCCCATCCCAACAGCATATAAAAACATAGCATCTTTAGGTCCAACTTCGGAGTGATGAGAATCAGGTGATATGCAATAGTGATAAATGGCATACAGTATACGATAATTGGGATATATATATATATATATTGTTGTGTAGTATTTTATATTGTTCTCTATATTATTTTTGGTATATTATGGTTTATATATATATACAATCAGAGATCAATGGAGACAGGAGGAAGCTCCAGCAGAAAGACTAGATTTATCGACCATGTTGAAGTTGCCAGGTACCTTCAGGGTACATATGACCCTCAGCCCCAGACCAGCGATAGAAACAAGCTGAAGTTACCTAGACCTATTCTAGAAAATCTAGATAATGTGCTCATTCCTCCAGGAAGAAGGAGTGAAGAAATTTGTAAACAAAACAAGATTATCGGAGGAATGTTCTTCCCCAAGTACAGACCAGACCAGAGATTTTCAGATTTAGTTAAATTCAGAAGATAATTTACTAATGAGACTCTCACTCTCATAGACGCTCTATGGTGGAACCATTCCAACAACCTTAAAATAAAGTTCAGACAAAATTTGGTTGTTATAGTTAGATTTATGAGGATCCAGTGGCTCGCTATCTCTTAGATAAATCCAGCTCCTCATAGGAACTTAATAGAAGCTCCTAGACCCCAAGAAATAACCTATGCTAAAGCAATAGGTCAGACAATGCCACCTAAGGAGAACAAGAAAAAAGATCTTGTTTACGAGAAAAAGAGATTTTTCATCAACCTACTTACCCTGTTAAGAAAGGAACGAGAAGTAGAAAATGAAGAAACGATGAACCTAGACTCAGACATTTTTGAAACCCTAAAAAAATGGGTAATTATCTCTTCAACAGAATAATTCCAAGACATGCCTCGCTCATTAAGGGATTCTGTGAAGAGATGCCTCAGATAAATATTTGGGGAAAGACAGACATTCCGGTCGAGCTCCTAGCTAGTCAAGGACTCATTGGACAAATTCTCGTGCAAGAGACTACAAATGCAAACTCTTTTGACGAAAAAGTAGTCAACTACATCGAGACAGTTAAAGAATACCTTTCCCTCTATTTGAGAAGCTATTCTATTGGACCTGAAGCCGGGTTCAACCATGAGATTGGGGGATTCCAGCTCATCCGGTTCTCAGAAGAGCCATGCCTAGACGTAGAAGGACTCTGTTCAGCTGAACTTGAGCCCATTGAAGGAAGACAGAATCCCACAGCCTTAAAGGTTAACGGGTCCTTAGGAATCCTAAGGATTATGGAAGAACTTTTAAGTGAAAAAAATGGTATACATCGTGCCAAGAAGAACACCTAATCATCCAAGCACAGGAACCCTTTGGAAGGAGGATGACTAGAGGACATACCAAGGACACAGAGGTAATAATACAAGCGGCCACCTCTAATATTGCTAATATAGAAGAATACTGGAGCACCATTAAAAGCTCTACCTAGACAAACCAACAAGGCATCACTAGCATGGCATTCAACCCAAACGACTACATCAAAGTAACAACCGACGACTAGTGACGAAAGAAGAAGAGAAGAAGACATCAGCTTATGAGGAAACGTAAGCAACGACGACTCATGGACCTGTAATTATTAGACAGACCAGACGAATATTTTAAAGTTATAATTTTGCTTTTATTTTGTAAAAAGACTGTTACATTACTGTGCATGCACATGACGATGGGGCCCATGAAAGTAGCACCTGGTGTGTATTATTGTGAGTAATTGTCTGATTAGTTGTGTCGGCAGCCTTCTTCACTCACTACTCGCCGAAAGGCGTTTAAAGCTGTGGGGCTTGTCTAGTTAACCGGATAGCTTTTAGCAACCGGTAGAAGGTTATAGAGTATGTATCTCCTTTATATAAGGGGAAGGAGTTTTCATTTGCAAGTACGAGTTTTTCAATTTTCAGCTTAGACTAGTTTATTCTACAGAGTATGAGTGAGTAAAACTTCCTTTAGTTAGTAAAAAGAAAAGCGAGTAGTTTGTAATAGTAATATTTCTTGAATAAAATTATGTTTTTCCTTCAATACAACTTCCATTAGATCTCTAAGTTCTGTTTAAATTTTCTAAAAATTAGACCTATTTTTATGCGGGTTCCCAGTAAGGACTTTCTCTCTAATTCATACAAGATCGGTGAGTGGCCGATTTTGAGTTGTTTTTGGCAGGTGCTGTAGCCGTGAGCCGTTAGCAAAGGTACGTTAGGCGTTGAGGCGTAAGCAGGAAACGAACAACCAATCATTTCAGGTGGATGAACAGCGAGAACAAACACAAAGGAGATAGAACAAACCGAAGACGAAAGAAGAAGGCAAGAAAGGCGTTCGGAAGCAAGGTGGACCAAACGTTTTATTTAGGTATATTATTGTTTAAACTATTTGTGAGTACTTATTGCTAGCTAAATATTTAAAACAAGAAAATCCGCACATAATTAATTTATGAGCAATATACATAGAGATTACGAGAACTTCATAAATCAGACGGACTTTAGAAGTACCCAGCCTATACTAAGGTGGGGTCTAATTAACCTTGAAGAACAAAGACTAATGCGTACCGCACACTTCAGATCAGAAGGAACCTTTCCCTATATACACCACGTTTGTAAATGGGTATCTAGAGAAGTAAGAAAACTCCCAGACTTAAAAGACGCTACAGATAATTACATTCAATCCTTAGTAGAAAATATAGACGAAGAGAAAGTAAATAATCCTCGAAGAGACCTTCCTCAAGGAAGAGATAACGCTCAAGTAAACGTTACCGGAGGAATACATGATCTTAGATATATACTGCAAAAAACTTTAGAAAAATTAAAGTTTGTGCAGAGAAGAAGACTTATAGAGATTGTAGAATTCTTATATGAAAACGGAGGAATTAGACGTCTCAGATTTATAGAAACAGCTAGTACGTATAACCTACGTGCTTACAGACAGTTGCTATCTAATTACGGAGATCAAGAATTAAACTCATTTATAGAAAACAATATCTTAAATCCCGTTAGAAATATTGTATACGATATAAATTGGAATATCCCAGATTATAGGTTAGAAGCCTTAGACTTAATAGACTTTCCGTAGAGACCGCTGACAGCTTCACAGTTCCATTAGTATCCATACGAGCTGGAGTGAAACACTTAAACCCCATCCACCAAGTTCACCTAGTGAACCAGCCAGTGATTCATCAACATAAGACCCGTTTGATAATTTTAATACAGACGACAGTAAAAATCTAAATATAGACGACATAGATTGGTCGGAATAGATTCCTTATTTTAAAACAATAAAAATAAATATAATTAATTTAAGAAAAAATAGGATTTAAACTTGTAATCACAAGTGATCTCCTCATATAAGATAAAGTGATCCAATAAATAATTCATGTGATCCCAATTAAAACTATCTTATTTAATTAAATAAAATTAAAAGGACCCTATTTATTTATGTAAGTTCAAAAAAAAAACGCCATTCATGCAAAAAAACTCAATGGTTTTGTTAGAGAGGAGTCCAGCCGGCAAATACCAGCGATTTGATTGGTAAAAATGACACGGTACCAAAGAGGGAAACTCCTTGCAGAAAAACAAAAACTAGGGCAAACGCGTTCGGAGATAAATATTGAGTTTGGCCGTGAATTGCTTCTGGAAGACACGATGAAAGAGAGATTCATGGGGAGATCGGGTTCTGCTTCATCCAGGATCGGAAATCGGGGATCGGAAAAGCTAGGTTTGGTAAACACCTACTGTTCCCGAGGCCGTACGCCCTTGCACATAGCGGCTGAGCGTGGTAACGTGGAAGGTGTGATTAATATATTGAGTATAAGGCCAGAATTAGCCACAGAATTAGATTTCAATAGGGTTTCACCGCTCCACCTGGCTTCAGCGAATGGACACCTACAGGTTGTGAGGCACTTGTTAATGCTAGATGTAAATCAAGATATCTGTTTTCTCCAGGACAATGATGGAAAAACGCCTCTTCATATGGCAGCTAAAAGAGGTAAGACCGCCGTTGTGAATCACCTGCTAGATGTAAATCTAGATACCTGTCTTCTCCAGGACAATAATGGAGACACGCCTCTTCACATGATCGCCAACAGCGGTCAGATCGAGGTTATAAAAGATTTTATTAGTCAATTGCAGCCAGGAAAGTTTATTGGCGAGATCAAGCCGACAAGCAATCTGCAGAGTTGTGTGATTCGGTGCGGTCCCGAAGCTCTGGAACAAATTATTGAGGCCGATCCCAATTTTCTTAACGACTTTGATGACAAGGGCAACACTCTGCTTCACACAGCTGCCCTCCTCAACAATCTGGAGGTAATATTGTTTATTTTTTTTATAACCAGTCTTCGTAAATCTTGTGCCGGTAATGATCTTAATTTGTCTGAATCAATATATATATATATATTTTGGATCTCTGATGGAAATTAAAGTAAGGGAAATTCCCCACAATTTTTCTTTTTATGTAGAGTAGCTCAAGTAAGTAATAGAGTGAAAACGGTGCCCTTGTGATAAGAGAAAATAGGTCCACATGATCTACACAAAAAAACTAGCTTTGTATGGCCATTCTCTGCCTCAATATATTAGCAATAACCTTAGATACAGTTTCCTCGGTCCAGCTAGGGTTTGCTTTTTTGGGAATCATTACTAAGAAGAAGAATGGAATTCCTCCTGTTTCACTTCAATTACCATAGGGATCTCCCTATGGAGATCGTCCGTAATTAAATTCTTCCACTGCCCCCGAATTAATCAACCAAGTAGAAGAAGTTGAAGTTTAGTTTAGTTGGAGTCCATCTAGTCTAGTAGTTTTGTGCTATGAAGAGCCCCCATTCTCTGTTGTCAATAGATATCCTGTTTACTGGAAAGAAGATCTATTTTTGTGCCCTGAGGACTTCTAAAATATTTGATGGACTGCTGCAGCTGCTAAAGCCGACCTTACACCTAATATAACTTTCTTTGACTGTTAATTATAACGAGAAAAAAGCGCTGCTACTGTTAATTCAAAACCTTAAACCATCCCCCTCAAACCCACTACCTTTACTTAGACCTCTCTTCTCTGGCAGTGTTTCCATTTCATTCACCTTTCGTCTCAGAACTATTTCTTTAGTCCCCGTAGCAATGGACTTCTAAATTATTTGAATGATGGACTGCTGTCATATGCTGTTGGCTTGATTGATAACGTGGATAAGTGCGAGAATAACTTCATAACTTCTGTCAGTCCTCGCCTCCTCGTGCCGAACCAAAGCCCAGCCTGTTCGGCATTCAATTGATCTAAGTGTGGATTCTGCATTTCTTAATAGATGTGGCGTGGAGATAAACTACTATTTAGGTTAAACCCCACCCAATATAACCTTCTTTAATTGTTAATTATAAAAAAAAAAAGAAAAACAAAAAGAACTGTTACTGTTAATTCAAAAACCTTAAACCCTCCCCCTCAAACCCACTACCATTTCTTAGACCGACCTCTCTTCTCTGCCGGTAGTGTCTCGTCTCCATCTCTGTGAAGAATTTTCCTGGCATCATCCGACACACTTTTTAGTCTCTTATCCTTGACACAGGTACCTGGTTTTGACTTGAGCCCAATATTCGGAACTAATTAAGCAGGCCATGAGTCCATGACTTTCAGCCCGGCCCTAAGCAGAGGAGGCCCAATACCGCTACCCATTTTACCGGACCAAGCAAGGGGCCCAAGACACTCTGCCAACAACTTCAGCCCACTTGGGCTGAAGGCAACGTAAGCCAAGCCCACATTCCGGTTAGTACAACCCGGAACGCATACAAAATTAATATGTAACATGTGCCAGTTTCAATGAATCCAGTCATAAATCAAGCAAGTATACACTGCCAAGGCAACTTATGAAGATAAGCCAAGAGGAATTCACACCAAACAGGAAACTACCTTCCTTTTGTAAATTGTACAAATAATTTGTATTTGTTTCCATAACAACCTCTTGTAACCTGCCTACTATATAAGGGCCAATATACATAAACCCTAGACATACAGGGAAAAAACTATAGAGCCGCACAACCAAGTGTAGGCAAATTCAAGGCATCCAAAGCTCTGAAAATGGTGACTGTTGGAGGCACATTCGGTTATGGGTAAATCGAAGGCCTTGGGTTTATAAAATTAATTGGATTGGTTTGGTTTTGGGTTTAGCCTTTGGTTTAACTGAACCAATCTCCCATAAATACATATTAGTTATTGTTAGTGTGTGAATGCGTATTATATAGTAGCCTTTGGTTTGGACTTCTTGCCCTCTTGAATTACCCTTTTCTACTTTCTTTGTGTGCAATGAAATTTTTGTTTCTTATAAAAAAGGAGATTAAATCCATAAATTTGTGATTTATATATATGTGATGTGTGTATATATATTCTTTTGTTCGTGTGAATCGAGTTAGACTTTGTGACTTCCCGAGGATATATTAGTGTAAGAAGTAGGAACTTAAACATTCATCATGGGCTTTGTTATTGGTTTATTGGGCAACCCAATAACAACTCGATAACAATAAGTTCTTATTGGGCGGCCCGTTAACAATCCAATAGGCTTATCGGGTTGGGTTGGGTTGGGTTGAGTTGGAATTTTAATGGACATTTTTGAGTTGCCCAATAATAATATGCCTACTTTGCTCATCTTAACTGTAATTCTTCCGATAAGAGTGTGTGGGTGACATTATTTGGGGGGAATTCTCTTGCACATCCTTCTTTGAAATCCTTTTGCAATCTCCTCCGGTTCCTTTGTTTCCACAGTCCTGTTTCATTTGGAAAAGTGGTGGCCCTTCCAAAATCAAAGTCTTTGCATAGCTTGCCTCTTTGGGGAAAGTGAACACTTGCGACATGATCCAAGTGAGGAGGCCTTTCATGTACCTTTCTCCCTCGTGGTGCATTTTGTGTAAACGGGCTATAGAAAATGTGGACCTTTGTTAATGATGTGTGGGTTATGATTTTTGATATGTTTGGTTTGGTGGGTGCTTTCCCTAAAAGTTGGGCTGCGTTTATACTCATCAAATGGAATTTCAAGCATAATAGTAAGAAGATGAAGTTAATATTGAGATTTGCAGTTCTGGGAGCATACACGGTTTATGATTGGTTCATGGAACGAAATAAAAGAATGTTTGAGGATAAAAGCAGCAGCGCTAATGAAATCTGGGAGCATACACGGTTTATGATTGGTTCATGGACTAAAGCTTCGAACATTTTTGATGATACTGAGCGTTTTTTGTTTAGTTTGGATTGTGCTAGCTTTATGGATGGTTTTAGAGTGTTTGTTCTTTGTAACCTTTCCATTGGCATAGGAATTACTTTCTTTTATTGCTTTTAGCTCCAGTGGATGTCTTATCCACTGTTCTTTAGCATTGCTTGTATTGTAATTCCTTTAGTTGATCAATAAAATTTTGTTTTCTATAAAAAGAAAATAAAAAATTTGCTTACTTTGCCACATCTAATCGTAACTATCAAAACTTTATGTAGTCACAATTTCAACGTACAATGACCAGAATAATTTAAATGCGTCACGACTATAAGAAAGAAACATATTAAAGCCCACTTAAGAAATTCTTGGGTCTGCCATTTGTTTTTGGGAAGTCTTATTGTATATTTTTCTTCCTTGGAACAAGCCCATGCTATAAAATAAGGGAGGGTACTCTTGCACCTGTGTTGGTGAGACCTAAACCTGGGAGTCCCTTTTTTTTTTTGTTGTTGTTGTTGTTATTTGTAGGAGTGCTAGTGGGGAGGGGGATTATAAGAACACGAAAGCACTAGTGCACAAATTCAAACCCTAGCCAAAGCTAAGGTGTGTTGGTCGCTTTTTAACTTGCGCCAACAACTTGACCCTGGGATTCTCTTACTATGGAGACGCATCTTCTCACCCAAAGCCTTATAATTTGAACTTTGAAGTGTATTTTTATTGAAAATATTCAGCACCTGGGATAAATTTCATAGCGTACATGCATGGGGGACAAAATCATGAGATAATCCAATGGTTAAACATCATCTAAAGTACTCATCATTACATAACTTTGTCCCCCATGCATGGATACATTGTGACATTCATATTAACCTTCACCGTCAACTACTATATCCTCGAATTCCACTTAATATATGTCTTATTGTAGTATTTGTCTTAGTTTTATTTACCTTGATGTTGTGTGTGTACTTTGCAGATGGTGAGGTATTTGGTTAGGAGAGATGATATGTGGATTGCTAAGAATAAAGAAAATCTCACAGCTTTGGACATGGTAAAGATAAGTAGTAATGGACCTAATGTTAATAACGATACTAAAGAAATCCTTACTCTGCTTAAAAGACACAGAGACAAATGGGAGCACAAACAGGTAAACTTCTTTGAAAAACAATGGAATGCCATACAAGTAGCAGCATCTGTAATTGCATCTTTGACTTTCCAAGCTGGTCTTAACCCTCCTGGCGGTGTTTTTCAAGAAGATAAACTTAATCGCAGTGGTGACCTTATCTCACAAATGGGTACCTCGGTCCTTGCTTTTACCAACCCTAATAGGTATGTCACGTTTTTGATAGTTAACGTCTTGGCTTTTGTTTCTTCCATGTGCATAGTCATGCTGCTGATAAGCGGGATACACTTGAAGCAAACTGTCTACATGTGGCTTGTGACTGTTGGAATGTGGTCCACAATCACAGCTGTGGAATACTTTGACGCGGTCCAATTCACTACCCTGATGAAGGCTCCAAGATTCGACAAAAACCTAGTTATTCTTTTGCTCAGCAAACCGTTTTCTGTGTGTTTGGGATTAACTACCTCCCTTTTGCTACTGCGCACCGGCCCCTACACCAAGTTTTTGTTACCGTTTTTGTGTTTGCTTTTGTTTTCCTATATGTAAGCATGGTGTAAGCATGTGGAACTAGTTTATGAAATTAAATAGAACTTCTGAACCAATTACTTTTATATTTGTTGATTTCGAGATGCATGGTTTTGGTTAGTCTGAAATAATTAAGTGGACTTCCTTTTTCTGCATAATATTTTTCCATTCATAAAGGAGTTATCTATATATATAAGGGGGCTGCTAATGACACACTCTATTTTACTCTGAAACACTCTCTTAAAAAAAATATTTATTATTTTATTGACACACTAATTTTTTTGTTCTTAATTAATAATTAAAACATTAAACACTTCATTAAACTTCATCATCACCACCACCACCAGCAGCATCATTGCCACCTCTTCTTCTTCATCTTCTTCATCATCATCATCTTCTTCATCATCATCACCACCACCACCACCACCATTGCCGTCACCACCTCCATCATTGTTGGTACCACCACCATCCAAATCATCATTCATCTCCAAAAGAAGTAGGATACTTATATTTTGGTTACTACTTTATGTTTTCTTTCATTTATAAATCATTGAATACAAACAAACGCAAAAAATATTAAAAAACAAAAACAAAACACGAAGAATGTTTACTCGGCCCTTAGGAACCTAGTGTTGAACAGCTTACTCGGTCCTTAGGAACCGAGTAAAGTACAGCTTACTCGGTCCTAAGGAACCGAGTTAAGCTTTGGGTTATTTTTCCAATTCCACTCGGTTCCTTTCGGCTGAGTATGATGAACAACACTCGGTTCTTAGGAACCGAGTAAACCTTCATCCATGGCAGATTTTTTTTTATGTGGTGTGTGCACTAGTGGATCTTTTTTTAGCCAGTAACAAAAAAGTTCAAGGAAAAAAGAGTAGAACGATTAGATTATTAAAGAAAAAGTTAAAATAAGAACATTGAAGACGAGATTTGTGGGGTGAGTGGTGTGATTTGTTTTTTTGAATTATAGAGAGAGTTGAATACTTAATTCCAACCGGAATTTCTGAAAAATCTTTAATGGCAATGGGTTGATTTGTGGAAGAAGAAGATTGAAGATGAGAGGGAGTGGAGTGGTAGAGAGTAAGATTGGAGTGATTTTTAGAGGAATGTTAATTAATCTTAAAATTAAATGTGGAGTGGTGGAGTGGTGGAGTGTTAGGAAGAGTGAGAGTGTACTTATGGAGTGTTAGGAAGATATGGAGTGTTAGAGAGTTAAATGGTATGTGTCAATAGTAGCCCCCTATATATATGTGTGTCTGTATATATGTGGATCAGGTTAGAATTTGGGTATGGTTACCCTTACCCAAAGAACCTCGGTCATTATTTGAATTAAATTGGTAGTTATCTAGAAATCGAAGGCGATGCCGGGCACTACGCCTTTAATTCGTATACACCACACTATTAAAAATGGTTTGTTAGTTCTTGGATGTACTACTTATAAGTTAGTGAAGTAAGGGAAACCCAATATCATCCACGTAAAAACCCATAAATGTAAAGAATACAAGTTTAAATTTTGGAAGGAGTGCAAATTTAAAGAGGCAATTGGCAATAAGGGTTTATTCTAATAATAACATAATTATAAATGATAATTACAAATTAACTGTGTAAATTAAGGAGACTACAAAAAAAGACATTAATACTCTTTCTTTATAATATCTCACGTCTCATTAGAATTAGTGTTAAATCTGTTTCGCACTAATAGCTGCATTCAATATATAGTCTCTGGGAAAAGGAAACTATGTATGGTTCAGTTTAACAATTAATTCAAACTTTACCACTAAGATTCAAAATACATGTC
Source organism: Lonicera japonica (assembly GCA_021464415.1). Taxonomy (NCBI): domain Eukaryota; kingdom Viridiplantae; phylum Streptophyta; class Magnoliopsida; order Dipsacales; family Caprifoliaceae; genus Lonicera; species Lonicera japonica. Next base: position 54,885 of record JAKCWG010000313.1, read on the forward strand.
ATTTAGCTTGTTAATTTAGTGTGTCCTAGGGGTTTTCAAAATTCCAAACTTTTGATATTTCTGATATCCAATCCAACTCTTTTTTGGAATGCGATATGGTATTTTAAAATTTTCCGATTTTTGGCTTTTCTGAATAACATTGAAATGGAATTGGAAATTATATTTTAATTTTTGAACAAAGTTTTTTTTGAGTGTGTAATATTTATATTATTTCCCAACTTACTGATTTGGTTAATTGTAATTTACCGTCCTAAAAATATAATTTGGGTGTTCTTAAATACACTCATATTATTACTATTCTCATACTTATAAAAGTCAAAATTCAAATTAAATTAACCTAAAAAATAGCCTAAAAACCTTTCTTCTCACCCTATTTCTCTCCTAACAAAAACCATTGCTTATTATTTTTGAATAATCTTAAATTGTACCTGTTGACCTAATGTCTTAATCTTATTTTTATAATAACAATAAATTAATCATGTGTAATTTAACATGTTTCTTGATATAAGTATACAGTTCATTTACTTGGAAAATTCAAGAAAAACATGACAAGAATCAATCTTTCACTATTCGATCATTGGACAAGACAAGGAAGATTGAATCTCTCAATGCAAATCATGAAGTACAAATTTCACTATTTGATCATTGGATAAGACAAGGAAGATTAAATCTCTTAATGCAAATCATGAAGTACAAAGGATCAAAACACTATATGAAAAGCTTCAAGGAAAAAGCTTCAAATGAAGATCAATCCGAAGAAACAAATCAAAGCATTCGAAAACTCGTTAATTCAATAATTAAGTGAGTGCTTAAGATTTATGTAAAGTTAATTTATTGATCAAATTCCTATAGCTCAAATGTATTCATGCATATTTTAAAGATTGATTCAAACAAGCTTGAAATTGAATTTATTTGAAAAATATCATTTTACAAAGACCGAGTTTGAAAATAAATTCATATTAATTTTAAATGATCATATTTTAAGCTCTAATAAAAATAAATATCTTATCAACATATCTTTAAGGTTCAAAAATCATTAGAATTGTATTTAGAACTAAATTGTTAAATTGCAAAAATATTTTTATTTTACATTTAAAATTCGCTCAATTTTTGCCCAGTTTTGATCTAACGATAAGATGGAGGCCTTCCCGAACTCCGATCATTTTGAAATTTTTACAATAGTTAGACACCATCTCCTGGAACTTTCGACTAAAATTTGAGCATGATCCAACGGTCAAATTGAGAGAAATTAATAAAACAAATTTAAATTTTTTTGTCAAAACTAGCTGTTAGAAAGTTTGAAAATGTATACCTTGGAGCCAAAACCTTTCTTAATCATCCCTAACGGCCATATGGTTTTGCAAGCTACAAATATGAGGTCCTAGACATGTTATAATACACTTGAATCATTCTACAAACTTATTTTACATATATACAAAGTTATTCAATTATTCAATTCATTTTATTGATCATATTCTTCATTTTTTAGCTATATATTTTGATCAATCTTGATAACTCTAGTGTGAGCTTCATTTGTAATCTTCAAATACACTTGAGAGTTATTGTATTGGTATGTATCACCACAAACAATTTATTCTTCATTTCAAAAGAGAGTTTGTCTCTTTGTAGAGCAAGAGAGCATATCTTGTGAGAAGTATAGTGTGTATAGCTACATTGTGAGTGTTGTGTGCATAACAACATTTGTATTGAGGTTTGATCTTCACTCGAAGAAGATTGAATAGTGGAAATTCTCGGAGAACTAACCGAGCGCGGAGTATGGGGAACAAGCCGAACCGTGTGGACAAAAAATCTTAGACTTCAAATTGGTTCAATCTTTCTGACTTAATCTCTTTATTTATTTGTTATATTAATTGATTGAAGTTGCTTATATTATTGCTTATTCTTGGGATTGATTATTTAATTGATTATTTTTCTTGATAAACTTATTTAACTAAGTTGCTTTGCTTAAATATTTTTAAAAAAATTTAATTCTGCATTAAGTTTTTAAAACCCTATTCACCCCCCTTTAGGGTTGTTTTTCGACCAACAATTGGTATCAGAGGGTGTACTCTTATTTTGATTTAACAATCTTAGAGTTTATGATCATGTCTATATATCAAGGAACCGATTTTTTTGAAGGTCTCTCCACCCACAAAATCACCTCTATTTGATGGTAAAAATTATAGCTATTGAAAAAGTAGAATGAGTATATTTTTATAATCTAGTGATTTTGAACAATGGAGAGTTGTACTTGAAGGACCCTATGAAATTACCAAAAGAGATGATAGTGGAAAAATTGTTCCTAAGAAAATGTCCGAGTATGATGAAAATGATATTAAGAAAATTCAATATAATGCTAAAGCCTTAAATACTTTAAATTGTGCATTAAGCATGGATGAATATAATAAAATTTCTAGTTACAAAACGGCCAAAGAAATTTGGGATAAACTTGAGGTTACCTACGAAGGAACCACTCAAGTTAAAGATGATAACATAAATATGCTTGTTCATGATTATGAATTATTTAAAATGGAGCCTAATGAATCTCTTGCTTCCATGTATAGTAGATTTTCTATTATTACTAATGATTTGGATTTTCTTGGAAAAGTTTATTCTAATGAAGATAAGATAAGAAAAATTCTTAGAATTCTTCCAAAGAAGTGGCGTCCAAAAGTGACGGCGATTCAAGAAGCAAAGAATCTCAAAACACTCAGCATGGACGAGTTTTTGGGATCTCTAAAAACTCATGAGAAGGAACTTCAAAGAGAAGAAGAAGAGGATACAAAATCAAAGAACACTTTAGCTCTCAAAACTATCCAACATAAAGATAATGATGTATCAATGGATGGTGATGAAGACATGGCGCTTCTATCTAAAAAATTTATAAAATTTTTAGCTAAGAAGAAAAATTCTCAAGGAAAGGATAACAAATATCCATCATCCTCTAGAAGAAATAACAATCGATCAAATCAACAAAGAGAAGAAAATGAAGAAATCAAAAAGTGCTATCATTGCCATGAACCCGGTCATATCAAGCCAAATTGTCCAGTTAGAAAGAAGGAGAAAAGAGATAAACGAGATAAAGTATTCAAATAAGTGAAGCATGCACTAAAAGGAACATGGAATGATTCTGAAAAAGGAGAATCGGATGCCGATTCTAGCGATGAAGAAAATGCTAACATTTGTCTTATGGCAAATGAAGATGAGGTAAATTCTAACTATAGCTCATTTAATGATCATTTTAATGATAATGAAAGTGTGCATAATGAATATGATGAACTATTTACCTTGTTTGAAGAATTACATATTAAATTTGAAATTCTCTAAAAAAGATATACAAGTCTTAAGAAAGAAAATTCTATTACTTCTGTCAAATGTGAAACTTTAGAAAATGAAAATATTGATTTTAAAAAGGAATTCAACTATTTGAAAAAGGGAAAAGAAAAGGAGATTTCAAACTTACTTGCATTAGAAAATGAGGATTTGAAAGAAAAAGTAAAGGATTTAACTAATAGTCTAACCAAGTTCACTTGAAAAAATTAACTTGGATAAACTATTGGGAGTCCAAAGGTGTGTCTTTGATAAAGCCGGCTTGGGTTACAATCAAATCCATAACCAAAAGAATTACAAAAATTTCTTCAAAACATACACACCGCATAATCCCACTAATCTTTGTTCATTTTGTGGAAGAAACACTCATAATACACATTCTTGTTATTACAAAGAAAAAGATTTTGCTAAAAACAAACTTGCTTGGATTCCTAAAGGAACCACTATATACGCTAACCCCAAAGGACCGAACTTATTTTGGGTACCAAAAAAGGAAGTTGCTTAAGATTTTAGTGTAGGTTTGCATGAAAGCAAAAGCTAGCAAAATAAAATGGTTATTGGATAGTGGATGCTCGAAACATATGACGGGAGAAAAGAGAAATTTCTTAAGTCTCACTCCTAAACGAGGAGGCAACGCCATATTTGGAGACAACGCCAAAGGCAAAAGTATTGGTATAAGTAAAGTTGGTAAGAAATCTTCTTATATTAATAATGTTTTACTTGTTGACGATTTAAAACATAATTTGCTTAGTATTAGTCAATTGTGTGATAAATGTTATGAAGTTATTTTTAAATCCGAATGTTGCATTGTTAAAAATATTAGTGATAATTCTATCTTGTTTGTTGCTTATAGATCTAATAACGTATATACTCTTGAACTTGATGATTTGTCTCAACAAGATGTTAAATGTTTATCCGTGTCGAATGATGTTTCTTGGTTATGGCATAAAAAAAAGGTCATGCTAATATGGATTTAATTCACAAGTTATCTAAAAATGAATTAGTTAAATGATTGCCTAAAATTAAATTTGTTAAAAATTAAATTTGTGATGCTTGTCAACTTAGTAAATAACACAAGTCTTCATTTTGCATGTTATTATAAACTAACAATAATTTTGCAATTTAAAAATCATTATCTGTTATTCAAAGAAAAGAATGGAAAAGAATCTGAAGATCATCTGCATCAAAATTCAAAACAGCATCGAGACTAGAAGAAGAATAATCAACAAAATTATGTTCCGTATCTAATAGAGCTGTCCAATCAGGACTCATTGGCTCGGCAACCTCCGCAACAGTACCACTTTGAGAAAATTGCGATGAATGGCCTTCCAAAGCAGCTTGGTAATCTGACAGAGTCAGATATGCCGGCAAACCCACATTAGTTAGAAAAGCACTATGGTCTGAAAGATTCCTGGTAGTCAGAAGAATTTCAGGTGCAACATTTTCTGCTAACAATAGGAGCCCTGTAGAACTTCTAGGAGGAGCAAAAGAAAAGCATTGGTTAGTACTAGAAGACTCTCCTAATCGAGCCTCTAATGTTGTCACTCGTGATTGCAAAGCCTCTAACGCTGTCACCCGTGATTGTAACTCTTGTATCTTCTGTTCAAGAGAAACAATAAGCGCAGTACAACCTTTACTGGGATTCTCGACTCTCGCCTGAGCTTCAAAAAGAAATAAATTGAGAGTCTCAAAATATTGATGTTCAGGAATATTTTGTAAAATATTTGCAACACTATTTACCCCAAAAACGGTGAAAATTGTACGATAATCTTGACAACTAATCACATCCATAAAAATTTTTGCATATTCACACCATGGCTGACATTTCTTGCGTCTATAAGTGCAAGCAGCACAAGACGAACCTGTACAATGGAAGGTATTCGGCATACTTGTGATTTGCTTTCCCTTACTCATGGGTACCTCCTATAAAAGTTATAAGAAGAAAATGGATCTCGAGGAAGATAACAAGAAAGAGGGGACAAGAGGCATCTAGCAATGAAAAGAATCCCGAAAACGAAAAGTTGTCATCCTAAAAGGTCAAAAGTACAGTGCTCCCCGCGTGCATCTAGAGTCCACCGCCCTAGCACAGTCTAGATCCCTTTTTGATGTTGACATAGGGGGAGAAAATGTGTGTATGATGTTGATGCTATGGTAAGATTTTTTGCAGTGGTAAGTTTTTTTGCCGTGGTAAGATTTTTTATAGATGTTGATGCTGCAATAAGATTTTTTGCAGTAGTAAGTTTTTTTTTGCCGTGGTAAGATTTTTTATACTGACTTTAAATGTTATGGTAAGATTTTAAATGATTTTCTACATTCACACTTTTGAAAGCTTTATTTAAAAAAAAATATATATATATATATATATATATATATTTTTCAAACTATCTCAAATATTTGCAATACTTTTTAATTGTCATCTTTGCATAAATTGAGGGGGAGCATATTATTTATTTATATTTATATGCTATTTATGCTTATTATTGTTAACACACATTAATTTATTGTCATCATCAAAAAGGGGGAGATTGTTTACCTAATGTCTTAATCTTATTTTAATAATAACAATAAATTAATCATGTGTAATTTAACATGTTTCTTGATATAAGTATACAATTCATTTACTTGGAAAATTCAAGAAAAACCAATCTTTCACTATTCGATCATTAGACAAGACAAGGAAGATTAAATCTCTCAATGCAAATCATGAAGTACAAATTTCACTATTTGATCATTGGACAAGACAAGGAAGATTAAATCTCTTAATGCAAATCATGAAGTACAAAGGATCAAAACACTATATAAAAAGCTTCAAGGAAAAAGCTTTAAATGAAGATCAATCCGAATAAACAAATCAAAGCATTCGAAGACTCGTTAATTCAATAATTAAGTGAGTGCTTAAGATTTATGTAAAGTTACTTTATTGATCAAATTCCTATAGCTCAAATGTATTCATGCATATTTTAAAGATTGATTCAAACAAGCTTGAAATTGAATTTATTTGAAAAACATCATTTTACAAAGACCAAGTTTGAAAATAAATTCATATTAATTTTAAATGATCATATTTTAAGCTATAGTAAAAATAGATATGTTATCAACATATCTTTAACGTTCACAAATCATTAGAATTGTATTTAGAACTAAATTGTTAAATTGCAAAAATATTTTTATTTTACATTTAAAATTCGCTCAATTTTTGCCCAGTTTTGATCTAACGGTAAGATGGAGGCCTTCTCGAACTCCGATCATTTTGAAATTTATACAATAGTTAGACACCATCTCCTGGCACTTTCGAATAAAATTTAAACATGATCCAATGGTCAAATTGGGAGAAATTAATAAAAAAAATTTGAATTTTTTGTCAAAACTAGCTGTTAGAAAGTTTGAAAATGTATACCTTGGAGCCAAAACCTTTCTTAATCATCCCTAACGGCCATATGATTTTGCAAGCTATAAATATGAGGTCCTAGACATGTTATAATACACTTGAATCATTCTACAAACTTATTTTACATATATACAAAGTTATTCAATTATTCAATTCATTTTATTGATCATATTCTTCATTTTTTAGCTATATATTTTGATCAATCTTGATAACTCTAGTGTGAGCTTCATTTGTAATCTTCAAATACACTTGAGAGTTATTGTATTGGTGTGTATCACCACAAACAATTTATTCTTCATTTCAAAAGAGAGTTTGTCTCTTTGTAGAGCAAGATAGCATATCTTGTGAGAAGTGTAGTGTGTATAGCTACATAGTGAGTGTTGTGTGCATAACAACATTTGTAGTGAGGTTTGATCTTCACCCGAGGAAGATTGAATAGTGGAAGTTCTCGGAGAACTAACCGAGCGTGGAGTAGGGGGAACAAGCCGAACCGTGTGGACAAAAAATCTTGGACTTCAAATTGGTTCAATCTTTCTTACTCAATCTCTTTATTTATTTGTTATATTAATTGATTGAAGTTGCTTATATTATTGCTTATTCTTGGGATTGATTATTTAATTGATTGTTTTTCTTGATAAACTTATTTAACTAAGTTGCTTTGCTTAAATATTTTAAAAACGTTTTAATTCCGCATTAAGTTTTTAAAACCCTATTCATCCCCCTCTAGGGTTGTTTTCCGACCAACAGTACCCATTAATTTATTCCTTCACCCCACTTAGTATTCTCTATGTTTACCCTAAAAATATATAAGTTTACCCTAATTTTGCTTGATTTTCTCTTTTTTTGTTCTTCCTAGTCCACCCTCACCGTCGGCAAAATTATTACGACGATTTGCGTTTTCCCAAATAGCAAAGCCAAAGGAACTACATGCCATTAAAATTAATTTTTGTTTCTCATTTTATATTTTATCGATATAAAAATTGCATGGGTCCTCATACATACATATATAGAGCTAGGCTATAAAGAGTGATTCTCTCTCTTTAACTAAAAGAAGGGATGATCATTTTGAGGGGTAATTGGATGAATTTTTGTGAGATTTTGTGAAGATGATCTATATTATGAGTAGATCACTTTCACCAAATTTTATAAAAAAATTCAACCTAAAAGTGGGTGAGATGATCATCAAAAATTTTAACGGCCGAAAATGTACATATATCAATTTTTCAAAACACTCACTTCTAGGTTGAATTTTTCTATGAATTTTTGTGGATGTGATCTACTTAGTATAGAGATCATCTTTACAAATTTTCATAAAAAAATTCATCGGTTTACCCCTCTAAATGGTAATCCATTCTTTTTGTTAAAGTGATGGAATCCCTCTTTATAGCTAGGCTATAAAGAGGGATTACTACGCAATACCAAAAATAAAACCAAACCAAAAGGCTGAAAGACTACGAGACATCTAGCAACAAGGAGTACAATGAGCGAGATGAGAACAACGGGTTTCTGGATCCCAACAACAAATCATATGACTAACAATGACTAAATAGAGAAAACATAAAAGGCCAAGACTACCACACACAAAGAGAGTTAACCAAATTTCCCATAACATTATATTATAATTGAAAAGACTCTCTAGCTATAAAGAGGGATTCCATCACCTTAGCAAAAAGAAGGGATGATCATTTAGAGGGGTAAACTGATGAATTTTTTTATGAAAATTTGTAAAGATGGTCTATATACTAAGTAGATCACATCCACAAAAATTCATAGAAAAATTCAACCTAGAAGTGAGTGTTTTGAAAAATTGATATATGTACATTTTCGCCCGTTAAAATTTTTGATGATCATCTCACCCACTTTTAGGTTGATGTTTTTTATGAAATTTGGTGAAAGTGATCTACTCATAATATAGATCATCTTCACAAAATCTCACAAAAAAATTCATCCAATTACCCCTCAAAATGATCATCCCTTCTTTTAGTTAAAGAGAGGGAATCCCTCTTTATAGCCTAGCTCTCTCTCTCTATATATATATATTTAAATATATCATTGAAACAAAACTCATTTAATTAATACACTTATATAAGAACCATCTATGTATTTATATATGTACATAAATCTCTTATTTGAGGTTTTCTGAGTTAGGCTTTTTGTGATTTGGACAAAAAAATGAAAATTGAAGAAGTAAGATGGTAGAGGAGGAAAGAGTTGGCTTGACATTTCAACAAATAATTTATGTTGTTGTAACACTTTGATAGCAATCTTTAAATGTCACATATGTTCTTCTAAATTATTTTTCTATTTCTATTTATCCTTCTTCTTCTAATTTTATTCCTTTTTTTTAATTAACTTGGTTAGTGGCCAAAAGGCCTATCTATGTATTTTTAATTTCGATAGCCTAACTATATATATCTACTTAGTATATAGAACATTAACTTGAAAAAATCAAGGGCTATCTATCGAAGCCGCCAATTCTCATGCCACCGCATCCTGATTTGCCTTTGTTTGCTTTTACTCATGTATCTGAATATCATCGATACATCGATAGGGGCCATGCTAGCCCAACGCATAAAAGCCTCCTTGAAGGAAAGAGCCATCTATTACATCAATCGAAAGTTTACATCTTGTGAACTTGATATTCAGCTCTAGAGAAGAAATGCGCCGCTTTGGTAGAAACGGCTCAAAAATTGAGGCACTACTTGTTGTCCTTCCATGTTAAACTGATCTCAATGATAGATCCCATCAAATACTTATTTAAAAAACCAGCTCTATCCAGCAGAATGGCCAGATTCATTTTCCTCCTATCTGAATTCGACATCACCTATGTCACTCAGAAAGCAATCAAAGGACAAGTGATCATAGACTACCTGGCAAACAATTATTTAACGAACAAAGACTGGAAAAAGGCCAACTTTTCGGATGAGTTAGTCTCGAAAATAGAGGGGGAGCTGAAATGGAGGCTTTACTTCGATTGAGCCGCAAATCAGAAAGGTTACGGCATTGGCATGCTCCTGATATTGCCAACTAAAAAAGTCTCTCCCTTGGCAGTCAAGCTCAATTTCAAATGCACCAATAATATGGCCAAGTACGAAGCCTGCATCACTGGTTTATAGTTAGCATTGGGAAATAAAATTGAGATCCTAGAGGTAATGGGGATTCATCGTTGGTAATCGAGCAAGCCTTGGTCAACTGGCAGATCCGTAACGAGAGACTCTGTCATTACAAAGTTTTCCTCGAAAGCCTCGCAATTTAATTCGAAGAAGTTCATTTCTTCCACTTACCTAGAGATTTGAATAACTTTGCTGATGCACTTGCTACTTTGGCTTCTATGGTCGACATCCCCAATAGAGTGACAGTATTCCTGTTGATAGTTGAGAAAAGGGTCGAACCCGCATACTGCTTCAAAATCGAAGCACCATAAGAGGTCGTCGTAGATCAGTCAATTTGCTATTACGACATTTGTAAACTTTTAAGCAAAAAAGTGTATCCATCTGGGGTCGATAAGAGGGACCGAATCACTCTTCGGAGACTACCGCACAATTCATCCTTTGTGACCATATCATGTAGAAGTGTCACTACGACAACATCCACTTTCAGTGCGTGCCTGAAAGCCAATTCGAAAAAATCATGGGCCAAATTCATAATGGGGAATGTGGGCCCCATATGAGCGGGACTACTTTGTCCAGAAAAATCGTCAAGCATGGCTACTTTTGGACTACCCTACAAACAAACTGCAATCAGTATGTTCAGAGGTGTTATAAATGTCATAAATATGCCAAGGCCTAGAACTTGCTTCCAAAAGAGTTGTATTCTATGACGTCTCCCTGGCCTTTCTCAATATGGGGCATAAATGTTATTAGACAGATAAATTCAAAAGCAAGCAACGGGTATCAATACATCCTAGTGGCAATTGATTACTTCTTGAAATGGGTTGAGGCTGAGTCTTATGATGTTTTAACCGCTAAGAAGGTAGCTCAATTCATTAGGAGAAACATAATTTATCTTTACGGATACTACTAGAGGTTATATCCGATAATAGGGCGCACTTCCAAGGTAAGGCTGATGATGTCCTAGAGGGATATGGAATCAAACGCCAAAAGTCTTCCCCATACGTACCTCAAACTAGTGGAGGTGTCGAGGCCACTAACAATGACCTGAAGAACATCTTGGGTAAAATGGTTGAAACCAGCAAATATTGGCATTTGAAGTTGCGTTTCGCGCTTGGGGCTACCGTACGACCAAAAAGGTCTCCACAAAGATGAGTCCCTTATCTCTAGTCTATGGCACAAAAACCAGGTTTCAGAAGAGGAATGGGTATAACACCGATACGAAGAATTGGCAATGCTCGATAAGAGACGATTAAAAGCCGCTTATCATCATCAAGGATACTAGCGCTGAGTGGCTCGAGCCTTCAATAAGAATGTTAGAGAAAGAAATATTAAGGAAAAGGATTTGGTGTTGAGGGATATACATGAGCTCGTCAAAGACCCTCGTGAAAAGTTTGCCCCTACTTGGAGTGAGCTTTACATAGTTAATAAAATCTTGACAGGAGGAGTTACCACTTTATTGACCCCAATGGCATCTTATTATCCCAAACAACCAATCTTTATCGTTTCAAGAAATTCTACCCTAAAAAAATCGAGGGGAGAGTGTATTTTCCACTTCCACACCTTTCTAGAACTACAAGAACTTAATCCTCTAAAACATCACTTTTTTATCGAAACAAAATATTGTCTTTTCAAAAAAAGGTACATAGGTAACCCGAGAAGTTACTTCGGGTCCAGTTCAACTTTACAGCACCCCTTAACCCCAAATGTTACTCAGTTAGTTCTCTAAGGCTATCAAAAACATTTACGCAAATTTGCAAGTGGTCATTAAGAATTAAAAACTTCATTTGATTTGTCAAAATCACAACACACAAAGATATTAAAAACTACTAGTTGTTTCTTTACTAAAGGAAACACGGCGTTTTTAAGTTTAGGACTAAACCGCAAGATATGACGGGAAGTTTTACTAAAAGTCCTAATCACCAATAAATTATGCATATGACTGCATAAAAAGGATCAAAGCAAGGGACCTTGGTTGGCAACTGTTTCATATCATCAAGTCTCATACAAATGATATAGTCGAACAATTTGGGTGGCAATCAACTTTCCCATATGCATCCGAGTGTACCAATTATCCAGCCAAGGGCAACTCACTGAAATAGTTTGGGCAAAGCTCCAAAGAGACAAGATCGTTGCCAAAGGAAGCGGGGCAGCCGTAACAAAAAGGTCCACGGCCTTTACATGAGTGTGATGAGTAATCCACAAGCTCTCCAAAAAATGGACCTTTTTGGTACGAGTCATGGCAACGCACTTTTTATGGAAATACTACAGGGGTTTAGTAATCATCTAGGCCTTTTTGAATTGTCGAAGCAACCTGCTCGGAGTATATAAGAAAGATTAGTCCAAGCCGATTAGTCGCAAGCAGTATACATTGGGCATCCTGGGTATAAAACAAGTAATGTTCCATCAAGGAACGGCCCGCTGAATGGCCGATATGACGTGGCCACCAAACCAATCCACCCAAGCCTCAGTTCATTTTTTAAAAGCCAGATGGATAAAATCTTGAACAAGGAGCCTCCGAAATAGCGCCACTGCATCGATCATTATGAGCTTTGGTTAGTCAAGCATACTGAACATCTCTTAGAGCCATATGAAAAGTAGGAAAGGGCTACCACCAAATGTTGCATGCTACTGACAATAGCCGTCAATCCATTGGAGAGTTTCAGAGAGAATGATCGGTACAGGGCTGGCCCTTTCATAAACCCTCTTCACCACGTTTATAATGCCCAAATAGATTAGATGAACAGGGCTGACAAGCATAAAACCTGTAAAAAGCAATAGAATCGCTAAGTTGTGGCGGCCAATGTCAGTTAAGGCTTTCCTTCTTCGCTGTATGAATTTGTCTATCAAGACAGATAGATCAACCTTGTCACTAATGACTGCTCGTCGAGCAAAAGCCTTAGGAAGACCCAACATAATGGTTATATTTTTGCCAAACTGAATTGACCGATCTAGGCAAGGCTTGACTTTCCCTAGTCCTTATTTCCAAAATACAAGATAAGACTTCATATGTCGAGCAGAGTTCGTCCAGGCCAAATTAAAACATGTACAAGTGCGATTGCCAGAAATGCAAGGCTGCATGCAACATGGGTCAATCGATCTCTCAGGACCGTTAGTAGAAAAGATACCTCACAGGGCCGAGTAGGAAAAGTATTAGAAAAGGTATCATAAAAGGAATGATGTAGAAACACATATTCCCTTTGTGATTCACCAACCTCTGATTGCTTGAAAGAATTTTTAGGGTCCATTTGAAATGATTTTTGAAGAAAAAAATGATCTTCAAAAGATTGTATTTCATAAGAAGGCCACTTTTCAAATTAATCGTACGATTAATCTGATCAACTATACGGTCAGGATTTCTTCCGCAGAGTGCCATTGTTTCCTATTCAAGGTATAAATTAATTATTTTTTGAATGAGAATATTTGTTTTGCCTCTTTTCTAGCCAATTTTTGCTAATTATGTGATAATGAAGTGGTTTATTTTATCCCATCTTGTTTTTATCATTCTTTTGCCTTTAAATTAATACAATTACTTGATGCATTTTTGTTAAATTAATTTGTCTTTGCCTTTTCGAGCCTATCTCTTAACATTTGTTTTGTAGGTATATGGCATCCACAATTTTGGTATAAATACTAACAAGTATGCAGGTAGGAAGCCACAAGTACCGATCAAACGAAGAGAGAGTTAGAGGAAAATAGTGTTCCAAAATCATCCTAAAACATCCAAACAATCCAAACCACCCTAAACTATTCAAAATAATCCAAACCATCCAATCCATCTGTTGGTCGGAAAACAACTCTAGAAGGGGGGTGAATAGGGTTTTAAAAACTAAATACATAATTAAAACGTTTTTAAAATATTTAAGCAAAGCAACTTAGCTAAGCGACAATATCAAGAAAATAATAAATTTCAAGTAATCAATCTCAAGACAAGCAAATAAGTAATCTCAAAATACAAGCAATAATATAGCAATAAAAAGAGAGAGTGGGTTTAGAGAAATTAAACCAATTTGAAGCTCGAGACTTTTAATTTTGTCCTCACAGTTCGGTTTTCCAAACCATACGTCCGCACTCGGTTAGTTCCCGAAAAATTTTCACTATTTAATCTTCTTCGGGTGAATATCAAACCTCAATACAAATGTTATTATGTACGCAACACTCACAATGTAGTTATACACACTATACTTCTCGCAAAATATGCTCTCTTGTTCTACAAAGAGACAAACTCTCTTTTAAAATGAAGAATGAATTATTTGTTGTGATACACACCAATACAATAACTCTCAAGCGTATTTGAAGATTACAAATGAAGCTCACACTAAAGTTATCAAGATTAATCAAAAATATATAGCTCAAAAGATGAAAGATTGATCAAAATATGTTCTTAAATCTTTGTATATTTGAATATATGAATAATAGAGTATTAGAATGATTCAAGGTGTGTTAAAACATGTCTAAGACCTCATATATATAGCTTACAAAACCATATGGCCGTTGGGGATGATTAAGAAATTTTTTGGATCAAAGGTATACATTTTCAAACTTTCCAACAGCTAGTTTTGACAAAAAATTCAAATTTGTTTTGATAATTTATCCCAATTTGACCGTTGGATCATGCTCAAATTTTAATCAAAAGTGACAAGAGATGTTTTCTAACTATTGTAAAAATTTCAAAATGATCGGAGTCCGGGAAGGCCTCCATTTTACCGTTAGATCAAAACTATGCGAAAATTGAGCGAATTTTAAATGTAAAATAAAAATATTTTTGCAATTTAGCAATTTAGTTCCAAATACAATTATAATGATTTGTGAACCTCAAAGATATGTTTCTAAGATACCTATTTTTATTAGAGCTTAAAATATGATCATTTAAAATTAATATGAATTTATTTTGAAACTCAGTCTTTGTAAAATGATGTTTTTCAAAGAAATTCAATTTCAAGCTTGTTTGAATAAATTTTTAAAAGATGCATGAATACGTTTGAGTTATAAGGATTTGAATCAATAATGTAACTTGAAACTTTTTCTTAGAAGCTTTTCATATAGTTTTTTTTTTTTTTTTTGATCCTTTGTACTTCATGATTTGAATTGAGAGATTTGATCTTCCTTGTCTTGTCCAATGATCGAATAGTGAAAGAGTGATCCTTGTCATGTTTTTTCATGAATTTTCTAAGTAAATAAACTATATACTTATATCAAGAAACATGTTAAATTACACATGATTGATTTATTGTTATTATCAAAATAAGATTAAGACCTTAGTTCAACACTACGCATATAACAATTCAGCATGTATACGCCAAGCAACACAGAGTACAAGTATATATCCCATTGTACTATAAATATGGATCATGCAAAGCGCTATCGAATAAGTATGAGTTTTGAAACACTCGCGCATCTATATACAAGATAATTTAGAAAGCCTCTAAGCCAATATTTTTCAACTAATTTCTTTTTCTCCCTCAGAAGCATCTTCCCCCCCCCCCCCCCCCCTTTCTCAAAAATATACAATTTTGCCTTCAAACTTGTGACGCTTTTATGCAAGAATCTTTTATTTCTTTTTTTCAATGGAGGCTTTCACTCCTAGTGGAGGCCAGCCTTTTTCTTTTTGGTAGCTTTCAATTTTCCTTCCACTATGATAGCCCTTTTCCATCCCCTCTACATTTTTTCCTCACATGCTTGTCTTTTAATTTTTCACTCAAAACTACATCACCAAAATCTCACTTCATTAATCACAATGGTTTTCTTAAACTATCTCTCCCTAAATAAACAGTATATGAGAGCTTTTGAAATTTCAAATTAAAAGCAAAAGCCTAACCCAAGTGATTATGCAACATGCAACAATGTAGATTGTGTGGTGTAGTGTGTGGCATATACACAAAAACTCTTATGTGATTGAAATAACATGCTACTGGTTATCGAATTATCAAAGCAACATGTATATATATTTCCAAATTAAGCAATTAATTATGAAAATCTAGATATATCCGGAATAGAAAGTAGTTACAATCACATGCATGCAAGTAATGAATTTTCGAGGAATTCAGGCAATATCGCAATTGAAAATTCAAAATTAAAATCCACTTTACTTCGGTACCGATGCAAGGAGCTAAAATCGATTAAAGCAACAAACTCACCAAGCATAGCCATCCATCAAACCAATTACATATTAGGCGAACTCCCTATCACCTAAATAGATGCAATGATCCCTTTTGGGACCCAAATCCTTCTAATTCGTGGAGTCCTATCAATCTTATGTCCCTCACGATCCAAAACTCTAACCCTCTTGTCTTTCTTCTTTTTTCCTCTCGGTTTTGGTTTCAATCTAGGAATTGAAACACTCATTGGCATTTAATTAAAAGCTTGCCGACAAAATTCTCCCAAGTGACCTCTCTTCTCGTAATACTCACACCAAAAGGGTTGTGGGAGTGTGTGCTTGTACACATAAAAATGTATCACTTGATCTTCAAGAACTTTCGAATGGGAATCTTTTTGAAAATTTAGTTTTTGAGTAAAAACTTGTTTTTCCGTTTGGACGTTCTTGATTTTTTTTAAGCTTGGTGAGTTCTATCAATGAAAGTTTTCAACTTAGAAAAACCAACACCCTTAAAACTTGAATTTTGGGAAGTGGCTTTCACAAAGACGGTCTTGGTTTGCTTTTCAGCTTTAAAATTGGAGAATCCAAGTCCTTCTTTGTTATTTTAACTCTTTTGATTTAAAAGCATTAATTCAAGTTTCTTAGAACTAGTTTCTAACCCAACTTTAACCGTTAAAGCGTTTTCAAGTTGTTGAGTTAGATTGCAAACGCTTTCTTCTAGTCGTTTGATTTTATCCTTATACTCCAAATTTGCCTTTTTTAAAGAACTAATTAGATCAAGACAATTTTTGTTATCGTGTTCAAGTTGTCTAATTTTCTTTAAAAATTCGGTCTTCTCGGCCTTTGAATTTTCAAAACTTACTTTGTCCTTTTTCAAATCAATAATCTCTTTTTCAAATAAATTATTTTTGGACTTACGTTTTGAATTTTCCACAAAATTTTTTTGACATTCTAATAAGAAGGCGTCATAGGCCGTTTAAAGATCTGGAAAGTCTTCCACGTCATCAGAAAGTATATTCTTAGAATTATTCATAATATCCATGAAAAACCAAACAAATCAAATAAAACAAAGCAAACAAATAGACGCAAATCAACTTAGATGCAATTCCTAGTAAATTAAGGAAACCCCCTCTGATACCAATTAATAAAACCAAAAAATTAGGGGGATTGTATCACCTAGGTTGATTTTAGGGTTTTTATCAAAAATAATTTAAAATTTGATAAGCGGAATTAAAACCCTATGTCTATTTAATTTTACTGTCGAAACATGTGTTGTGTTGTCTAGCAAATAAATCAATCAAGTAATCACAAAAATCAATCACTCAACACTAAAAGTTTATAAGGTATCCCTACTTGCGTAAGCCTAATCCTCGGGACTAACCGACAGTGCTTCACTATAATCAAAACAGAATTATAGACTCGATGACTTACAAAAATTGCTTCCTCACAATTTACGCAACAGTCCCGTCAATTCCTTGAACGTAGAATCCAACCGAAGCTGGCATGGTGTAGCGCTTCCCGCTTTTCCGGCTTACCCCTCGCCTCTTTTTACGACTTGATCACAATCTTTCACCCCGCCTGCGATCTCCCTTATAACGTGTTAGCCACTTTGCTCACCCCGTCTGCAATCGCAATCAAAGACACTCTCACAAGGCTGTGAACATTTAGAACCCTAGTTCTTAAAATTGAAGAACAATAGATTTTTTTATGGCATGTAAACAAAATCCAAATAGTGTTTCAAAATTCTAAAAAATTATTTCTAGCGTTTGAATATTTTATCTCTTAAAAAACTTTCTAAAATCATATCTTTTTTACTCAAACCGTTAGTTATATTTATAAGAAAAATATAAAATCAAAATCCTTTTTAAAATAAGTTAAAAAATCTTGCGATAAAAAATCTTGCTTCATTAATTATGCGCCGGACCGGTATAAGCCTCGATAAATGGACCGATCGAAATTTGGATTTTAATACTTCGGTTGTCTTTTGCCCCGAACCGGTCCAAGTTATAAAAGCTTGTACCGATCTGTGCCTTCCTTTTTTAAGTGCATTCCACGTGGCATTAATTTAATGGAAGATAAAAAGAAAAAGGTCCCACATGATGTGACATATTGAACACTCACGTGGGTTTGTTATTATAAATAAGAAAACTTGACAACTTTTGACTTTTCAAATATTCCTTTTCAAACTATTTATTGTTTAAAAAAAATTTATTTAAAAACATTTATTTTAATTTTCTTTTTATTTTATTTCGCCATATTAAATTCGTTTGAGCACTAATTTGACTTAAATTTTAGAGGTAATTTTATAAAACATGTTATATATGAAAAAAATAAGTTTTTTTTAATAATTTGTGTAGACTGAACTTTTTCAGATTACAACAAAACTCGGTAAAAGTACTTAAAAAAAGATTTGACTTTAAGTCTAAAATTATGTGTAATGAATCCGGTAAGTTCGGCGAGTTTTCATTAATTATTGAATCTTCAAATCTTCAATTCGACTCAAACAATTACAACGAAAAGTGTTCTTCGCATCGAAATTAAGCCAACTAAAAATATAAACCTAACATATATTTGATTATTTTTCCTTTGTCTATTCCTCACAAAAAATAGGAGAAGAATTGGTAGAGGGGGACAAGAAGTTGTAAAGAAAATTGTTGAGTTAAGGGAGATTTTGATTTTATTGATTTATTTATCTCTTGTATAACCCAGATGCTTCTCAAAGGTTTCTTTGAACCTTGATGTTTCAGGTTGATGTACAGGATGAGAAGAAACATGAGTTTGAAACAGCCGACTAAGATATTCAAGGTGTTGGCATGTCTTGCATCCTTAGTTGTTTTGTAATAAGCAAGAATTGATTCTTTTATTGTAATTGCATATGGGATGGCATAATTATAGTGATCGAATCATCGAGTCTGTTAGTGTGACATTTCGAATCTTAAAACAAATAATTTAGTATCATTCACACATGCTTAAGTATTTATTAGCATTTACAATCATGTTTATGCATTTGATAATATCAATTGATTACTAATGTGTGGTGAATAGTGGAATTTTGCATTTTTGCCACATTGTTTGATTTTGTAGGAAGAATGTGAGTTAAGTTTGTTTATATTATAAGAACTTATGTTAGAATAATAATTCATGAGGGACTTATTTGAAAATGAATTATGTAAGTGGATTTAGTTGTGTGAACTAGAAGTTGAGGGGGTAGTGTGTAAATGGATTATATGTGTATGATTGAGGGTCATTGATTTTCTTGAAAAATCAAGAGAAACACGGGGAGGAGGAGAGAAAAACAAACAGAGAAAGAGGAAAAGAGGGAGAAGAAGAGAAAAATAAGAAAAATTAGAAAATTAAATTTTGGTGAAGGAACGGATACTTCTAACGCACCGAGAAAATAGAACTTGGAACTACGTTGTTGTGGACTTGAGGTGAGTGTACTCACTTGAAATTTATATACATTTGAATGTATAAATGTGAAGGGTGGTGTGGAATATGTATGTTGATACTATGGTACTTGGTAAAGTGGAGTTGAGTCGTGACTTGATTGAAAGAAGAGTATAGAAAGGTACATCTGATGCCCAGTATATATAGGGCTAGAGGATGTGTATATGGAATGGATGCTTGATGCCTAATAATTGAGGCTATAGAGCGGTTATGTATGTGATACATCTGATGCCCAGTATATATAGGGCTAGAGGATGTGTATATGAAATGGATGCTTGACGCCTAATAATTGAGGCTATAGAGCGGTTATGTGTGTGGTACATCTGATGTCTTATATGATGGCTAGAGGATGGGTATTGAATGTGATTATATATGATAACGAGTGTATATATATATATATATATATACAGATTACTGTTGAGGAAAGTGATGCATTCATTGAGCTTATAGCTCATACCTTTATATATGTTTCTCTTTACAGGTATCAAGAAGGGATGACCACTGCCAGGTCTAGGATGGGTGAGAATGTTTATAAAAATAAGTAAATAAACACTACGTCGTTTTTGTCTATTGTATATTTTATAAATAAGTTAAATATAAACCTAAGATGAGTTTGAGATGTAAATATTTACTAGCCTTGTTTTTATGTATTTTGACTAGACATCATTGTGTGTGAGTTGTGAATATTTGTTAGTATTATAGATATGGAATGATGTGGATTTTGGAAACGATAATATTATTATGTTCTCTTAATTTAATTGTATTTTTAAGTAAGTATTATTTTTGTTGTTTGGGTGTGACAGTTAGGCTGTATGTGATTTGTCTTGGAATAGCCAAAGGGGAAGATTGTAAAGTCTATAATTTCAGTCGTCAAAAATATGTAAGTTATTTGAGTCGTTCGAGATTGTAAAGTTTATATTTTGATTGGCTTTATTCCTTTGACAAAACATGTTTGTTTGTAAGTTATTGAGTCATTCGAGAATACATCTGAAGAATTACACGTAAGGTAAGCTACCGAAGCGATACACTGAAGAATTACATCAAGATAGAATGGTGAGCATTGGCATTAAATTTAATTTCCTAGGTGGTATTTTCAGAAAAATATTTTGGGTCGAATTAATCTTTTATTATTTTTATTAATGTTTTTCCCGTTGTGAGAATCCGCAAATGCGACCCCCCCGGGTCTCATCCCCGTTTGGTTGGGCGTCTAAAACGTCGGAACGGATTCCGTCGTTCCATTTGCTGGAGCGTCTTTTGTTGATTCATATTAGGTGTCCTTATGTCTATTCTAGATACACAGGGGTTCGTTCAGAGTCGCCAGTACGTTTTACGAGAAAACGTACAAAACAGTTGTGTAAGAGGAAAGGCTACAGATAAGCCTTTCTCTACACGTTTGTCTACGAAACCAGGATTCTATAGGGTCCGGAAACTATATTACGGCTTGGGAAGGTGTTAAGCACCCATTCCTCCCTTTCGGTCTCAAGTGGTCTTATATGTTTATTCTATGTTGAAAAACTTGGATGCTTTTACTGATAGTCTACTACTTTTCCAATGAAAACTCTAATTTTTGGGGGAAAACGGGAAAAGGGATGAAAACTTTTGTGTTCCGAGATCCAATGTTGAGTTTTGAGAGATGCAAATACAAGTGATAAAAGTTATTTTCTTTAGAGATGGAGTTTCCCGTATTATTTCTCGGATAATGACTGTTTTCCCGGGTTTTGACTTGTTTTGGAAAAGTTTGGATCTTTTAGTGAAACTAATTCAATATGGAATTGGAACTCTTGAGAGGGGTTCTCCCAGATGTATCACAATCTATAAAACAGATAGGATATACTGGGTTTTTAATTCCTAAGTAAATTTTACCGGTCCGGGTTTTGAAGACAGGGTTTTATCTGTATGGTAATGTACTTACTTTTCTGGTTTTACAAATGGTTTTATCAGGGTCTCTTGTTTCGAAAACGATAGACTATTTGTAACTTGGCAATAAGTTTATTCAAATAAAACGTGAAAAGAATAACAGAAATGAAACAAGTACACAGATATTTAATGTTAAATACGAGAAGAGACTTTCTTTACCTTCCCGACGAGAATAATAGTAAGAAAGAAAATATAATACGGCAGAGAGATCTCTGGCGATGATGATCTTTTCCTTCTTCAGATATTTTCGAGATTTCGATTCCAGAGACGGGACACGTCGAGTGTCGAGAATAGACTCGATAATTCTTCAGAAATAAGATAATAATAGAGAATGCTTGATAAAATACTAGAAAATCAAATTTAAAGCTTAGAATTCTCCAATCCCAAGTTGCTGCCTTGAACCCTTGGGGGTGTTGGCCTATTTATACTGCTCGGGAGAATATGTCACGCGACATTTCCCCAAAAAGGGCATATGTCGCGCGACAATGTGTCCAATGTCGCGCGACAAACGGCTGAAGTGATGTTTCTGACAGACTGATGTGTCAGAGAGTGGATGGTCTGGTGCAGAGGGGGATGGGATTGTCGCGCGACACATCAGTGATTGTCGCGCGACAATGTGATATGTCGTGCGACAATCTCTTTAAAAAAAAGGTTTGTTGGCCAACGAACCCTTTCGGGATAGTTTCGGGTGCTCGGGTGGGTCCCGGACCCAAAAAATAGTAGTTCTCGAAGGTCGTTAGGGTTCTTGTGGGGGTCACGGATCGGGTGTCTACAGACCCTCTCGACTTAAGCTCCTTGCTTGCAAGGAATTGAGGCGACTGGAAGATACCATGATCCATGGCTCCTGCATGAACTCTAAAGGAGTGTGTGTATGCAAAAAGTGCTCGTGAGTGCCTCCGGAGAGGGCTTTGTGTTTGGCTCTGCCTCCGGAGAGGGCTTTTGTTACCTCATTGCCTCTTTCAAGGACTTTCCTTTGCTCCACTTGCCTCAGATGGGAGGACTACCATTGCGCCTCAGGTGGGAGGACTACTGTGTGCCTCTCTGGGAAGGCTTCGCCTCAGGTGGGAGGACTACCGTGTGCCTCTCTGGTAGGGCTTCGCCTCAGGTGGGAGGACTACCGTGTGCCTCTCTGGATGGCTTTTTGGTCTGTAAATAAGAAAGAAAATTTGCCTCTGGGAAGGCTTTGTGAGTATTTTTGCCTCTGGCGAGGGCTTTGTGTTGTGATTTACCTCTAGAGAGGGCTTGTGTTGTATTCCGGTGATTTTGATTGTTGTCTCTCTTAGACTGCTAGAGTTAGAGAGAGAAATTTTTGTGAGGGTAAAAAGAGCTTCTCAGGGTCTAATCCGGATGTCCGTTTCCCTGTATCTTTCTGAACTTTATCTCTCATGTTTTTCTCGAGTGAAGATACTTCTCTCAGAAGGCAGTTTTCGAATTTCTTTTGCTCTCCGCAGAGTGATGGTCCGAGGTTTTCCAAACCATCTCTTCTGTATTGTGCTGAAAAGAAAATTTGTTTGAAAGTTCAATCTCTGATCTCTATTCTTTTCTTAGTTTTCTCCTTTGGTGGGCCCACATCGTATTCTGTTTTTCGATGCCCTTATTTCTCCCTCTTTTGGGGAAGACTTTTCCTGGCCTTCTCTGTTTTTGACCATGAGTCTTTTCATCCCTTTGTCGTGATCAGGAGCCTTACTCACCCAAAACGAAGCCCTGAGCCGGTTTTGGCTTAGCTGTCACTTTTGGTGTGGCTCTCCCTGTCACTCTGCATTTCTGTTTCTCTTGCTCGCTTTGGGCGCTCATGCGGGTTTTTTTCTCTTTTCTACTATTTCAATTTTTTCTATCCCCGTCTTATTTTTGATATCCTGCTTTTTCTCTTTGATGGTCTCGGTCCTTTTTGGGAGATCAGAGACTACTTTATCCGTTTGTATTTTGTTTTCGCACTTTCGGAGAGATGATTTGGAAGTCCTCCTTGATTTTTTTTTTGTCCTATGTGTGCGGTTTTTAGCAATTTTCTCGAAAACTGCTTCTCGGAAGTCCTCCTGCAAGAGATAAAATGAGACAAAGGTCAAAAAATCAGGGGATGGGATGGGTTTGTCGCGCGACACTTCGTATTCTGGCTCTTTGTCGCGCGACAAACTGCCCCACTATATAAGCCCCTTGCTGAGCTCATTCCACCTCATTCTCTCCTTTCTCGTTCTCTCTCTAGCTCTCCTTCTCTCTCTTTTTCTCTTCTCCCAAGCGCGGAAGCCTTACCGCTTTTCCGACTCTTCTCACATATTTCATATACACGGATGGATCCTGCACATCCCGATAGACTGGATGGTGACCAGGAGGAGGTCACTTTTACAAACGCTCAGGGCGTTCTTCGCTGCAGTCCTCACCACGACGACTGGGAGGACTTGGATTGGTACGGTGAGGATGGCGTAGACCGCGGTCAGGCGGTGGTCTACCGCGACGTCACCCGGGCTGCTCCGGTCCCTGACATTTCGTGGCTCTTGATGGAGCCCGTTTCCCATGAGATTCGTCGTCGATCTCTGGTATGTCTTCTTTTATTCGTTTGTTTATTTATGTCGTTTCCTGTATGTTTATTTAAATCAACGTTAATATGCATGTCTGCTTAGAGATAACATCCGATTTATTGAACACATACTTTTACTTCTGATACCCTTAAGGTTCCTTTTTTAAAAAATTACATAATGTACCCCCATAACTCTATAACTCTCATAATTACACCAAATTACCCTCAGTTTGTGGAAAATTACATAATTTTACCCCTATAACCCTATAACTCTCATAATTACACAAAAATACCCTCAGGTTGTGGAAAATTACATAATTTTACCCTTATAACCCTATAACTCTCATAATTACACCAAAGCACCCTCAGGTTTGGAAAATTACATAATTTACCCCTATAACCCCATATCTCTCATAATTACACCAAAGTATCCTCAGGTTTGGAAAATTATATATTTTATCCCTATAACCGCATATCTTTCATAATTACACCAAAGTACCCTCAGGTTTGGAAAATTACATATTTTATTCCTATAACCCCATATCTCTCATAATTACACCAAAATACCCTCAGGTTTGGAAAATTACATATTTTATCCCTATAACCCCATATCTCTCATAATTACACCAAAGTACCCTTGGGTTTGGAAAATTACATATTTTATCCCTATAACCCCATATCTCTCATAATTACACCAAAGTACCCTCAGGTTTGGAAAATTACATAATTTACCCCAATAACCCCATATCTCTCATAATTACACCAAGTACCCTCAGGTTTGGAAAATTACATAATTTACCCCTATAACCCCATATCTCTCATAATTACACCAAAGAACCCTCAGGTTTGGAAAATTACATAATTTATCCCTATAACCCCATATCTCTCATAATTATACCGAAGTACCCTCAGGTTTGGAAAATTACATAATTTATCCCTATAACCCCATATCTCTGATATTTACACCAAAGTTCCCTCAAGTTTGGAAAATTACATAATTTACCCCTGTAACCCCATATCTCTGATAATTACACCAAAGTACCTCAGGTTTGGAAAGTATATAATTTACCCCTAAAACCCCATATCTCTCATAATTACACCAAAGTACCCTCAGGTTTGGAAAATTACATAATTTACCCCTATAACCCCATATCTCTCAATAATTACCACCAAAGTACCCACAGGTTTTGGAAAATTTACATAATTTATCCCTATAACCCCATATCTCTCATAATTACACCAAAGTACCCTCAGGTTTGGAAAATTACATAATTTATCCCTATAACCCCATATCTCTCATAATTACACCGAAGTACCCTCAGGTTTGGAAAATTACATAATTTATTCCCTATAACCCCATATCTCTCATAATTAGACGAAGTATCCTCAGGTTTGGAAAATTACAAATTTATCCCTATAACCCCATATCTCTCATAATTACACCAAGTACCCTCAGGTTTGGAAAATTTACATAATTTACCCCTATAACCCCATGTCTCCATAATTACACCAAAGTACCCTCAGGTTTGTAAAATTACATAATTTACCCCTTATAACCCCATGTCTCTCATAAAAACACACCAAAGTACCCACGAGGTTTGGAAAATTATATAATTTACCCCTATAATCCCATATCTCTCATAATTACCACCAAAGTACCCTCAGGTTTGGAAAATTACATAATTTACCCCTATAACCCCATATCTCTCATAATTACACCAAAGTACCCTCAGGTTTGGAAAATTACATAATTTACCCCTATAATCCCATATCTCTCATAATTACACCAAAGTACCCTAAGATTTTGGAAAATTACATAATTTACCTCTATAACCCCATATATCTCATAATTACACCAAAACACCCTCCTAATCCTGTACTCGTTCTTTTTGTCTGCAGTGGGTTGGCCGTGGTTGGGGTTATCCCAACACCATTTCTTTAGAGTGGCGACAGGCACCGGCCCCTGTCCAGAAGTTGCTTCTCGCGACTCATTTTGGCTCTCTCTTTGATGCCCTCCCGGAGCGGGTATCTAGGACAGCTGTGTTGGTGTCAGCTCTGGCCTGTCACTGGTGGGACACCTCTCACACTTTTCACTGGAGCTGGGGGGAGATGATGATGACCCCCCTCGACTTGTTCGCTCTGATCGGGATTCTTTCAAGGGGTCCCTATACAGATCGACGTCCCCTTGCGTCTGACAGCCGAGGGCATCGTTGGTGCATTAGGATGGTTTTCGGAGCGACATAATTTCGGTGATACGATTTCTCGGGCCGTCTTGGTTACTCGGCTAGCCACGGAGAGAGCCCAATTAGTTGCCTCAGGGGCGTCGATGACCCGTCAGGAGGCGCGCCAGTATGCTCGCGTCCTTCTTCTACTGACGCTCCACGATCTGTTCGAGACCCGTGGGGGAGACACGGCCCATCTCTGGTGGCTGCCCTATCTCCGGGATTTCAGCATCATGTTCGATTACGACTGGAGAGACTTCATCCTTGCAGTCCTATATGATGCTATGGACCAGGTTTCTCGCCATTTAGCCCTGAACCTCAAGGGCTTCTCATTGTTGTGGGAGGTACATACTTTTATCCTTTTGACTTCTGCTTCAGTTCTTTACGTCTTTCCCGTTTGATTATTGCTGATATTCTTTATGTTTCTTCTTCAGAGTTGGTTTGGGGCGTATACCCGTTTGGGGCGCGCCTAGGTGGATCTCCTCGTCGAGAACGAGGATCAGTTTCCCTTTCTCCGCCGATTCATCGCGGGGAACTACAGGGCCCCTTATGTATACCGGACACGAGAGACCGGTGCTGCTGCTGTCCATGACCTGCTGGAGGAGCAGGTAAATATTTTAGTACTTTTTCCTTTTAAGAAATAAATTGTAAATAGAATATAAATAACTAAAATAAAAATTCCGTTCTCTTTGCAGATTGAGTGGGCCCCCTGGGGTGATCTGGTCTCCATTTTGGGTATGGTCGTGCTCTGACCGCCTCGAGGATTAGGCGGCTTATCCGGGACGAGTATGGCCTTCACTTCTATTTGGGCGAGAGGGTTATTCGCCAGCACACACCGGCCCAGTGGCCTCAAGTTCCACTATTTTCCCCGGTTCTGATGAGGCGGACGGGCGAGATTGATCCGGTGACGGTGCAGGCTTTGGTGGACGGACTTGGTTTTTAGACGTTCACCAAGGAGAGAGACTACGCCGCTTTTGCTGCTCGTTATTTGATGAGAGAGCCGAAGGGGACTCGGGGACGAGTCTTCTACGAGAGATACCGGGCGTTGGGAGGTGATCCCCATTACATACGAGGACAGGCTCACCTAGCCAGAGCTGTTCCGGGTCACCTGCCACCTGTCCCTGATCAGAGGGACAACATCTTGGATTCCGAGGATGAGGACCCTGAGGGGGAGAGGGACATCCCTGCTGCTGCCGAGGGTGGCGATAGGTCAGGGGGTGAGGGTGTTGATACGACAGTGGCTCCAGAGCAGTCACCTCAGAAGACACCCGTGGAGGAGCGGCGCGCCGAGGGCTTTGAGTTCCCTACCGGCCCTTTTGTGTCTCCGGAGGTCCTCTTTGCTGCTGCTGAGGCTGCCGAGGGGAGAGCAGGATTTTCTGAGAGGTCCTGGGAGCCTGCGGACCTTGGGGCAAATTACGAGCAGTTTGGGCGGACTCCTCCTGCTGCGGCGACTACTCCTTCTAGTGGGGTACCTCCTTTGAGGGCGACGGCCATGGTGGATCCTCCAGGGGTCCGCACCTACGCCACGTTGACTCCTCTCCTGACGACTGTCATGGGGCTTCCAGCCCGATCTCCAGGTCTCGGCGGCTCATCTTCTCGCCCACTCTTGTTCCCTATTCGCGAGGAGGGAGGGTCCACTTCTACGGCTGTTCCGGCGGGGTCGTCTATTCCGTGGGTAGATCTACCCCCACTCCCCAGAGATATCTCTTATGTCGGCGCCGGTTTACGTCGATATCCTGTCCTATAGTACCCTCTTCCTGAGGATACTTTTGACTATCTGGGTGGTCGCCCTGGTGACGAGGTACCTTTTTTACCTTCCCTTGATTTTTTTTGTACTTATTTGTTCTCTTGACTGTGCTGACTCTCTTATCTTATGTCTTTTACAGAGGGTGAGTGTACGGGTGGCAGATCTGCGGGCTTGGCACGCCCAGTACCTCTACAGCTGGAACCTGCTCCAGTACATCGGTCGAGACCCTCCAGCATACATGCATGACTATCAAAGGGCTATTGACGTCTCTTTACGGCCAGACGACCCCTTGACTTCCTCTCATGCCCAGACGGAGTTTAGGAGGAGTAGCAGTCGGACCTCTAGGCGATCTCGATCCTCGGTGATCCACCCGATGGCACCGGTTCAGTCTACGGGGCCTTCCTAGGCGGCAATTCCTCCTGTTTCCGGCGTTCCAGTCGTTGATCTTACTCCCGAGGAGGGCTCGGGTGATAGTGGGAGCGTGTCAAAACGCGCTCGAGTAGATTAGTTTTTCCTTTCTGCATTTTTTGTTAGTTCGGACAGATTTGTATTTATTTAGACATGTTTAGACAGATATTTAGTTTTAAAAACTGTTCTCTTATTGGATTTATGAAATATCTTTATTTGTGTCTGATTATACTTTTATTCTCTGTCTGTGAAAGATATATATATATATACATGAGTCGGCGATTTAGAAGCCATACCTTGTAGCGTAGTGATACTTATGTTTCCTGCAAAAGAACAAAGTGAGAACAAGAAAGCATCCATAAATGATTCTTTTGGCAAAAATGACTGTTATGTGTAAGGAAAACAAAAATAGGGTGACCCTAAATGGGTTTATCGCGCGACAATCCTCCTTAAACATGGGTTTGTCGCGCGACAAACAGGCATAGGACCCTCTTTTTTGCTATAAATACACCCATCTTCCTTCCTTCATCCCCACACCTTCCAAAAATGTCCTCTTATCGCACAAAATCTGATTTTTCTTACGTCAATGCTCGAGATGCTTTGATATCTTTTGAAAACGGTTTGAACTTCGGTGCTTTTAGTCCTTTTGCGGGCTGGTGCCATCGTCCCGTCAACTTTTCTTTTCTGTTAGGTGCCTTGTATTTTTGGAGTCCTACGAACCATCTCTTTCGCTTTGGATTAGATGAGCTCTGCCCGACTTATGAGGAGTTCTCCTGGCTGTTGCGTTCTGACATTCGTCTCCCAATGGCAGTTCCCATAGAAGAAATCGATCCCCGCGACATGCTAATTGCTCTGTTAGCCATT
Source organism: Lonicera japonica (assembly GCA_021464415.1). Lineage (NCBI taxonomy): Eukaryota > Viridiplantae > Streptophyta > Magnoliopsida > Dipsacales > Caprifoliaceae > Lonicera > Lonicera japonica. Next base: position 83,927 of record JAKCWG010000313.1, read on the forward strand.
CCCCAGGCGGCCTGTGATGGTTTCATTACCGACGGACTCCTTGACCTCCATAAAATGGTGAGGTTCTTTCATTGTTACGAAGATAGAGCCTCTTACGGCGTGGGGCGTACTGCGGCGGCCTTGATCTGCCTTATTTCTGATATGTTACTGGTGACGGGCTCTTCCCGTGTTGATCCGACTATCCTGAGTCTGATTTACCAGGCTAGAAATGGGGAGTCTATAGTGCCGATCGTTCTTGCAGAGACACTGAATGGTCTCAATGATATTCAAAGGGGGGCTTCACCCTTCTTCAGGGGGAGTCCGCGTTTACTATACATGTGGCTGCTAGAGCGCTTTCGATCAGTGGGTTTCAACGGGATTCGGCTCGATAATTCGACGCATTTCTTCCGTCGTCCCCTCCTTGGGGCTTTGACCATGTCTTCCTCTGATTGGACGGTGTGGTTTTCGGAGAACTTTCGGGCTATCCGGTGGAACATTCCTTGGTGGAAGCTGAGGGAGATGGTGCTTAGTACAGGTGGTCAGAACTATGTTCGGCTCCGCGGGCTCTGGTTTACCTCCTTTTATCTCCCCGGGCGTCTTTTTCGGCAGTTTAACATTCCTCAAGAGATTCCCCTTGGTCTGAACAACTTCTCTTCTGAGTCCAAATTTGTGACCCCGCATGTTTCTTTATCAGTAGAGAGGATGTGGCGTGCCCGACTGACTCGTCAATTCAACTATGCCCATTTTAGTATTACCCGGCCCCTCCGGGCTGACATTATCTGCTCTCGTTGGGGGTCTCTGAAAGGAGAGCTGATTGATGATCCCTTCCAAATGGAGTGGTTCCGGTTCATGGATTCTGCACCTACAGAGGAGAACATTATTTTTGCGTACCAGATCCTGGATGAGGCTCGAATCAATTTAGCTACTGAGGACCCAGTGTGGCCAACCCCTAGGGATTAGTCTCTTCTGTATGTTGTAACTCCTTTGTAACTTTCAATGTTCTGAACCACTGTTTTAATAATATATAAAGGACTGTTTTTTAGAAAAATAAGCCTCTTTACAAAGTTAAAATCGGGCCTGAAGTCACTTCTCAGGATGCCTACGTTCCCTTTTTGATTTTTACAAATAACAAAAGTTTGAGTCGGGGCTCAGGTTTATGTAGTTCTTATCTACATATGTTTATGCCTATTGATAATACTTCTTCAGTCGGTCCATGTTGACTGGTGAATGCAGTAACTGTCCATCCAAATCAGCGAGTATAGCGGCACCCCCTGTATCGATTTCTTTGACGATGTATGGCCCTGTCCACTTCTGACCGAACTTTCCCCTTGGGTCCCTGGCTGGTTCTTGAATTTCTTTTAATACGATATCGTTCTCATTGATACCCCGAGTCCTCACTTTCTGGTTAAATGCTCGGGCGATTCTCTTCTGATACCCTTGATGGTGGTACGCGACTTTCAATCTCTTTTCATTCAGTAGGGCTAGCTCGTTATAACGTGCTTGGACCCACTCCAGTTCATTGACTTGATTCTCTAGCATTACCCTGAGGGAGGAGACCTCTAACTCAACAGGGAGGACTGCTTCCATCCCGTATGTAAGAGAAAACAGGGTTGCCCCGGTAGAGATCCTCTCGGTGGTGCGGTATCCCCACAATGCATATGGTAATTTCTCCGGCCAGTCCCGACAGGTGTCGGTCATCTTGCTTAGGATGTTCTTCAGATTCTTATTGGCGGCTTCAACTACCCCATTGGTTTGTGGCCTGTATGGCGAAGACCTGTGTCGGGTAATACCGTATTCTTCCATGACTGTATTAGCTTCTCCTTCGAAGTGGGTGTCGTTATTCGAGTTGATCTCGTGTGGGATCCCATACCGGTAGACAATATTCCTTTTGATGAATCGGGCAACTTTCTTGGAGTCAAGGGTCTGGAAAGACTCGGCTTCTACCCATTTGGTGAAGTAGTCGATGGCCACTAGTATGAATTCATGGCCGTTGCTGGCTTTGGGCGAGATCTTCCCAATGATGTCTATTCCCCAGGTTACGAAAGGCCAGGGAGCAGTCATGTTGTACAACTCTTTCGGTGGAAGTTTCTGGGACTGAGCATAAATTTGGCACTTGTGACAACGGCGTACGTGGTTAGCGCAGTCATTTTATAGGGTAGACCAGAAATAACCTTGTCTGATGATTTTGCGGGCAAGTGTATGTCCGCTCATATGAGGTCCGCAATCGCCCCCATGTATCTGATCTATCATTCTGACTGATTCTTCTTCGGTGAGACATTGGAGATAGATTCCGTCGTAGTTCCTCTTATATAGCCTGCCAGCACAAAGTATGAACCCCGATGCTAATCTCCTGAGTGCTACCCGCGTTTTCTTGTCTGTTTGCTCGGGATACTGGTGATTTTTCAACAGGTTCCAGATATCGTAAAACCAAGCGGTTGAGTTCCCTTCCTCTTCCTTTTTTACCTCAAGGGCTATGCAGTGTGCTGGTCCTGATTTCTTTTGTACTGTGAGAGTTATTTCTTCCATCCCCTCCGGGATATCGATCATAGATGCCAGGGTTGCCAGTGCGTCAGCAAAGCTGTTCTGAGACCTGGGGACATAGTAAAACTCCGCATGCTCGAACTTTCCCGCGACATCCTCCAGTCGGGTGAGGTAAGGGACTAATTTCTCATCTCTGATCTTCCATTCCTTCAGAACTTGGTGGACCACTAGTGCTGAATCTCCGCATACCTGTATTCTCTTTATACCTCTTTGAAGAGCGATATCTAACCCGAGTATGCAGGCTTCATATTCGGCCATGTTGTTGGTGCAGAAAAAATCCAGACGATATGATATTGGGGAGTGAGTTCGGTCCGGAGAGACTAACAGGATGCCTATCCCGTTTCCGTTTCGATTGGCAGCCCCGTCAAAGTACAACTTTCAGTCTTCATCGATCTCGACATTCATGATGGTTTCGTCCGGGAACTCGGCTTCTTCTAGCATGTCTCCCAATATCGAATTATGGGCCAGGTAATCAGCTATGATCTTGCCTTTGACTGCTTTTTGGGTCATGTAGGTGATGTCGAATACGGAGAGTAGAAATAACCATTTTACCATTCGGTTCTAGAGAGCTGGTTTCTCGAAGAGGTATTTCAACGGATCAACTCGTGATGCCAGGATGACTGGGAAAACCAGCATGTAGTGCCGTAGTTTCTGTGTTACCCAGACGAGAGCGGTGCATGACTTTTCAAATGGTGTGTAGTTTATCTCGAATGGGGACAGCTTCTTGCTGATGTAATAGATGGCCTGCTCTTTCCGGGTATCGGTTAGGTGTTGGGCTAACATGGCCCCTGCGGCTGAGTCAGTGATGGTTAGGTATATAATTAGTGGTAGTCCGATTTGTGGTGCGGCCAATACTGGGGGGTTGGAGAGGTAGTCTTTTATCTTATTAAAAGCTTCCTAGCACTGATCGTCCCATTCTTCTGGTGAAGACTTCCTCAGGAGTTTGAAGATGAGTTCGCAAGTTTGAGTAAGCTGAGAGATGAACCTGCTGATGTACTGTAAATTACCCAGAAATCCCCGGACTTCTTTCTCGGTACGAGGCTCGGGCATGTCTCGGATAGCTTGAACTTTGGCAGGGTCTACCTCGATTCCCTTTTTACTGATGATATAACCCAGGAGTTTTCCCTTGGTTACCCCGAACACATATTTCTGCGGATTGAGCCTCATCTGGTACTGGCGGAGGCGGTTAAAGAAAGCTCGTAAGGCTGATACATGGCCTTCCCTCTCCTTTGACTTGATTATCATGTCGTCCACATACACCTCAACTTCTTTGTGGATCATATCGTGGAAAATAGCGTAGCTGCCCTCTGATACGTTGCCCCGGCGTTTTTCAGCCCGAATGGCATAACGGTGTAGCAGTATGTTCCCCACGGCGTGATGAATGTTGTTTTCTCCTGGTGATCCGGGTGCATCTTGATCTGGTTATACCCGGCGAAACCATCCACAAATGACTTCAGGGCGTGGCTGGCAGTATTATCCACTATCAAATCGATGTTGGGTAATGGGAAATCATCTTTTGGGCAAGCTTTGTTAAGATCTCGGTAATCCACACACATGCGGACTTTCCCATTTGTCTTTGGAACGGGCACAATGTTAGCTAACCATGAAGGGTATTCAATTACCCGCAAAAACCCCACACTCAGTTGTTTCATCACCTCTTCTTTCACTTTTAGGGACCATTCTGGCGTAAGTTTTCTCAATTTCTGCTTGACGGGCCTAAATTCTGGCTTGGTGTGTATCTCGTGCATGACTATCTGACTGTTCAAACCTGGCATATCCGCATAAGACCAGGCAAAGACATCCACGTACTCTTTCAGAGTTTGTGTGAATTCCTCTCTTTCTGTCTCACTTAGGCTTGCCCCAATACGGACCTCTTTTCTTTCCTCTCCTGCTCCGAGGTTAATCACAAGAGTGTCTCCTTCCTCGCTCTGTATACGCTGCTCCTCCTGTTTAGGGTGTTCGTTCAGTCTTTCTAACTCCATATAAGCTATTACAGAATTACAAATAACTGGATAACGCAAAACAGAGTTTTCTTCATTGATAATAGTGTTTACAGGTACAAGTTTAAAAAGTTCATTTAGGAGTGACTCCTTCCTAACCTTACCCTCACTCTTATCTTTCACCCTTATAAATTCACTCTTTCCCCCTTTTCTTAGTAGTCCGGGTCAGCGTATATCAAGTGTACAGGGTCGTCTCCTAGCTCGTTATCCCCTAGAGCCATGATGTCGAAGAGATCTCTGATCATTTCTTCCTCTTTATCTTTCTCGTCTTCACTTTCTTCCTTCGACCTAATTGTTAATTTGGTAGAGAAGCTGTGTATGATGTTTTTCTTGACATACAGGTCCTCTTCATAGAAGATTTCCCATCCCGGAAGGTTCTCTCCGTCGCTGTTTCTCCAAGGCTCCTGAAAGCCGCAAAAGGGGAAGTCCTCTCCTTCTTTGACAAAAAACTCGTTCAGAGAGCTGAAACTCGGATACTAATGCTCTCGACCCCTTTTTTCTTGATTGTATTCCTCGATGTGTTGGTATCCCAAACCTTCCCTTTCGTACCTCGTTACCGGTTCCAAGGCTTGAAGTAGTCCTGGCTGTCCCATTCCCAGACTGGCTCCATGTAAGTATTTCATCATTCTCAACATGTTTGTGATCTTGGTGCTGAGACCGGGGATATTGTCAGGGGGAAGATACTCGATTATTTGGGTGTTGAGAGTTTGAACTTGAGGCTTGTAAGAAAAACCTCCCAACTGTATGCTCTGGCTCCCGATGCCCAAAATAGGTAACTCCAGATCTGCCAAGGTCCTTTCAGGATCTCCTTGGACGGTGATTATGTTCCCTTCAAATGGTATCTTGATCTTTTGGTGTAAGGAGGAGGGGAGTGCTCCTATACCGTGTAGCCATGCCCTTCCCAACAGTAGGTTAAAACTGAAGGGAATGTCTATGATTTAAAAGTCGGCTGGAAAGTTTCTAGGACCGACCATGAGATCAAGCTTTAGAGAACCCAAAACGGCTCTCATGGTGTTATCATAGGCCCTGACGGTTACGGCGGATGGGGAAAGCTTTGAATCCAAGATACCCAAGCATCTGCTGGTCTTCAGGGGGCAGACGTTTATGGTTGACCCGTTGTCGATGAGGACTTGTGGTAGGATTTTGCCTTGAGTCCGGACAGTGATATGGAGGGCTAGGCTGTGTTTCCTTCCCAATGGAGATAAGTCTTCATATGAGAATGACAGACTTCTTTGAATTGTGAGTGACCCGATCATGTTTGGCAGTTGTTCTTGTGTGGAATCGGATGATATGACGACCTCGTCAAGGAGCTTGATGAAAGTGGTCCTATGAGGCTTGGAGGCAACTAAGAGGCCCCAAATGGTGATGTGTGCCTGGGTTTTCTTTAACTGCTCAAGTACTCGATCTTCTCCTATTTCCTTAGGAGGTGGTGATTTCTCGGCATCCATTAATGGTGGCTGGTATACCCTTCCTGAACGGGTAATTTGTTGTATCCAAAGGGATGCTGGGTCTGATCCTTCCGGAATTGATGATTCTGGCTCTGCCGACCAACTGAAAGTCCTGGGGGAGGTTTCTGTCATACAGATTGTCTCCTTAGGGGGGCCTCGGGGTTTCCATGGCTGTGTTTTATTCTCCTGGGTCCATTATATCCCAGATTTTTCGGGATTGGTTTTGATTATGAGTGGTTACGAGATCCCCTGGTTTGTTTTTCCTAAACCCTGCCCAGGTAGGAAGTTCATCTTGGCCATCCATTGGTCGATTATCGGATAAGGCTTGGGTCAACTTGAGCCTTTGCTGGTAGCATAACGGGCGCCTTATAGGCTGGGTCATCCCGAATGAGTCCTACGGGTTCAAAGCCTTCTTCATCAGTGGTTAAGACGTTAATTCCCGCAGGTGGAGCATGATTGGGAAGGGGGTTGTTGGTAACATTGGGTCTGCCGGGTGCGGGGATGGTTCCGGCTTCAATAAGATCCTGGATACGATGGCGAAGAGCCAAGCAGCGTTCCGTGTCATGGCCCGCTACTTGATGGTATACACAGTTCTCATTCATGCTCTAGGTGTTGGGAATAGGGTTTGGTGGGGGGCGCGGGTTAAGTGGAGTGATCAGTCCGGCCTTTCGGAGTAGTTCCAGGCTTTTGACCAGGGTAGTGGGAAGGGTGCAGAAATTTCTCCTTTTCTTAGCTTCGGTGTTTGAAGAGTCTCCTTGTGCAGGCCAACTCATTGGAGGGACTTATTGCGACTGTTGAAATGGGTTTTATTCATACGAGTATGAGCTTAGTTAGTTTACAGCTGGAGTGGCCGTCTTCCTCCCGGTGTATGAGGCTTTCTTGGTGTCGGTTTCAGCTTTTTTGGCCAATTCCTCTTCTACTTGTGAACCCATACTCAACAGGGCTCTGAAGTGTGGGAATACATGTTTCCCCATGCAACTCAGTACGGCTGGAGTGAAGTTCTTCTGAATGATTTCCAACTGTTCTTCTTCATCAGGCCGTTTGGACATTTGGGAGGCCATTTCTCTCCAGCGTGTGACGAAATTGCTGAAGCTTTCCTTCTCGCCTTGCTTGGCCATTTCTAGGTGTTTACGGGTAATTTCCAAGTCCTCGTTGGACCCGTACTTGGTCATGAACTCCTTCACGATATCTCCCCAAGTCTTCGTGTGGTGTCTCTCCAGATCAAAAAACCATCTCAAGGCGGCCCCCGTGAGGGTCATGTGAAAGGCCTGAGCCAGCTCCGGCTCTCCACAGCTGGATACTTGCATGGGATCTGATGTAGGATTGGAGGTGGTTTTAGGGGGTGTGGTTCCTGTGAATTTAGTGATGGAAGGGAGTTTGAATCCCTGGGGTAATCTTGCTTCTGGGTAGAGGGAGAAGGCATTCATATCCGTAATCTCGTCTGCCCCTTTTATTAGAGAGGACCCTCTTTGCAGAATTTTCATCTGCTCTTTCAGTTTTCTTCATCTTTCGCTTTCTCTTGATGCCTATCGGGCTGTTCCCGAGCTATAACCAATTC